>VZTG01003639.1:136863-153722 GCA_013397845.1 Melanocharis versteri | reverse complement strand
CCCTGGGTGTTTATTCCATTCCCTGGGCGTTTATCCCATTCCCTGGGTATTTTATCCTGATGAGCAAGGCCCCGTTCTATGTGCCCAGCTAACAGCTTTCCCTGCCATTAATGTGTTATCTCAGTTATTTCTGTAAAATGCAGGTGTTGCTGTTTTCCCTTCAGACCTGAGATTTGAGAAGATTTGAAAATAATCTCTATTTGCTAAACAAGCTGAGAAGCAAAATTCCCAGGGAAGCTGGAATTTCAAATAACCAAAAGCCATTTCTTTTGATTTATGTTTACTTCCCATATTCAAGTGGAAATGTGCAAAACAATATAATGGAAATATGTCCCTCTCTAATTTCTAGTGTTTCAAGCAAGTCCTTCCTGTTCCATACCCATTCAAGTATTTAGCTTTTTTTATGTTATTTATATGCTCTTTGGCCTTTAATGATCTTTAGCTGATCCATTCCTAGAACAAATGCATAAAATCAACCCAATTTATGACCCGTTAATGTAAGCATTTTAACCTAAAGAAATTATGTCACATCTCATTCACCTCTGAATTTTTTTTTTTTCCAAGCCAATCACCAGAGCATTGCACACCTGAAAATGAGATAGCGTTGAAATCCATCTTGCTCTCTTCGATTAAATTCATTTTTACGGAGAATTCAATTAGTTGTAACTGCTGCTTTACGACACGCTTTTGCCAGGGGCTGGGGTGGTGAGATAATTAATCTCAATCAGGAAATGTTGCTCAAACCGTTTTCCTCTGTCACCCAACGAGGGGTGTTATTAATCAGGAGCTGTCTCCGACCCCGCAGCGGCTCTGCCAGCGCCGTCCCTGCCCGTGGCAGTGGCCCTGACAAACCAGTTTGGTTACTGGGATCGTGGGGGTCTGATCAAAGCTGCTTTTATCCTTTGTCAGGGGGATTCTCAGCTGTGCCCAACACGCTCAGCTCCCTTGTGCCTCCAGCCTGGGGTTGAGGTGCTCTCCATGTGCCTGCAGCTCTTCAGGAGCTGGGTTTTATCCCATTCCCTGGGTGTTTATCCCCATTCTCTGGGTGTTTATCCCATTCCCTGAGTATTTTATCCTATTCTCTGGGTGTTTTATCCCATTCCCTTGGGTGTTTATCCCATTCTCTGGGTGTTTTATCCCATTCCCTGGGTGTTTATCCCATTCTCTGCATGTTTATCCCCATTCCCTGGGTATTTTATCCCCATTCCGTGGGTATTTATCCCATTCCCTGGGTGTTTATCCCTTTCCCTGGGTGTTTTATCCCATTCCCTGGGTGTTTTATCCCATTCCCTGGGTGTTTATCCCCATTCCCTGGGTGTTTATCCCCCTCCCTCCCCTTGCTCACACTCCTGGCAGAGGGAAGGGGCTCTGGGGCTCAGGATGAGCCCCAGAAGGACATGTCTTCTGCTTTGTAACTTTAGTATTGAGTCACCTTTTAAAATTGTTCTTGGAGCTCGTTGGAAGTTTTGTGTTTAATTTTATGCTGGATTCCAAGGGAGACGTGGGCAGGAGTTGTCCTTGGGTCAATTACTTCAGTGCTTGGAGGGAAGGAAATAGCCACTGCTTTTAAAATAAAACTGAAATCAGCTGAGTAATAGGCATTATCAACTCATTTGATGTTTTTCATCAGAGACTGAAGGATGATCAAAGAGCCATGAAGGGAGGCAAAGGCTCAGGCGTGCAGTGGAGCAGCAGGAAACCCATGGCTTTATCCAGATGAGGCCAAATGAATGCTGAGCTTGGCTTTCAGGTTCCATTCAGGGATCTGTCTTGGCCACAACACGCAGTCCCCTGCAGAAAGCCCAGGCTTAGCTCAGGCAGGAGCAGGAACGTTTGGGAGGCAGTTTTTGTTAGTGTCCTTGGAAGATGCTTTACCTGTAACCTGGAGTGGGAAAACACGGGGCTGTGGAGGTTAAAACTGGAGGTGAAGTGGTGCCTCCTCCTGCCAGATGTGCAGGTTCCTGCCAGGTGTTTGTTCCGTCTGATTCTCTGGTGTGGAAAAGTTAAATGGTGAAAGAGGCTTTGAGTAAAACTGAGGAATGGGCAAGACTCATTCAAAGCTTACTTTGGCATTTTCCTTCCACGTTCTTTGGGGGCTTTCCCAAGGGATTTCAGCACTGTGTGTGTGTGTACACAGAGCATTTCCCAGGTGTGCCTGGCCTCCAAACACATCCAGCTGCATCCAGAACCTCTGGATGCATCTGGGCCTGCATATCCTGATTTCTGGGTTTGCACTGAAGCTGCACGAGATCACCTGGGCACAAAGGCAGCTTGGACTGTTCTACTGTAGATACTGGAATTTAGGATGAGTGTGGGAGCACTTGGGAGCTCTTGAACTGTGTAAATCACGTGGTCATCTTACTGTAGTTTCAACTGGCTCGCTTTACTATCAAAATTCGGGGCAGTGAAAATTATTATTACAGTAAATTGATAAAAGTAAACTGCCAGTTAGCTGAAAAATCCTGTTTCCTGTCAGTTGAGGAGCTGCTCTGTAGCTCCCCATCCCTCTCTCAGCACACACACCACTAACCCCACGTTTTGTTGTTTGGCCACAGACCTGCTGACATAGCTGCAGTTGGGTTTGGATTCTGTGCTCGTTTGCTAATTGCACGTTATTTAACTTAGGTTTGTAAGCCTTTGCTTCCAGAAAGCAACGATGCTTTTAGAAAAATCCAACCCTGCTTTCAGCCTGTAGGTTTGAGCCTGCAGAGGAGCGGGGTCACTGAAACATTGACTGTGCATGTGGAGTGATTAAGAGGTTGTTTTCTGTCTTTAGAAAGAAGCATCATAACCTCTGACAGACTGATGGAGTGCACTAGAATTTAAGCCATTGAATCTGCTTATCTGAAATATCTCTGTCAATTTTCTTTTTGAGAAATGATGGGATTAAGATCATAGATGCAGCTTTGCTGAATGACAGGGAAGCAGCATGTGGATTGTAAGTCTTTGAATCCACTCAGCAGCGTGTGTAACTCTGTACATTTCCTGGGAAACAAAGGGGGGATGCTCATTGATCCACAGTATCTTGTAATGTGCTGCTTCTGTGAAATGCTGGGTGATCACAGGAGAGCAGCGCTGGTGTGCAGGGGAACATTCATTGATTGGGAGGGGATGTGTTGAAATAGGTTGAGAGTCACGTGAATTCTGAAGTGGCCACGCTGATGGTTCTGGAGAGCTGCGGGAACGAATGGCTTTGTCATGGTAGGTGACAAATGAGCCCTGGCAGTGCGGGCTGGGCTCCTGCTGCCCGTGGATCCGGGAGGGGAAACAGGCTCCTGCCCAGCCCCACTGTCCTCCTGTCCCTGCAGAGTGCAGGGAGCTGCTCCAGCTGGGGGAACAGGCTCCTGTCCCTGCAGAGTGCAGGGAGCTGCTCCAGCTGGGGGAACAGGCTCCTGTCCCTGCAGAGTGCAGGGAGCTGCTCCAGCTCAGGGAACAGGCTCCTGTCCCTGCAGAGTGCAGGGAGCTGCTCCAGCTCAGGGAACAGGCTCCTGTCCCTGCAGAGTGCAGGGAGCTGCTCCAGCTGCAGTTCCCACTCTGAGCTGGGCACACAGGGGCTGCTGATGGGCAGGTGAGAAACAAACCTTTAGCCTATAAACCAGGGGGAAGGTGGGCTGGAATCTGTCCCTGAGCCACCCCTGAGTGGCAGCAGGAGCTGTCACAGTGTGCTTAAACACACCTGCAGCACTTGCCCCCACAGGAACAGGCTCGGTTCTGAGTGATGCTGTTGTAATTCCCTTTCTCAGGCTATGATGTAATGTGGCCAGTTTGGGGTGTGCTCATTTTGTATTCACCTTGCTGAGGTTTTTATCCTCTACTGCAGCACCTGCCCAGAGCTGCTGGGAGCTGTTTTGGGAGGGCAGTGATAGAGCTGGCAAAAGGACACGGGAGATTCAAACATTTTAAATTACGCCTCCGGTTCAGGTTTGCTCCCCAGCCTTTGTTTTCTGTTGTTTTTTGGTGAGGTGATCCCAAATGATGTGGGAGGATACTTGGAGGGTTGGGATGGTCGTGGTGCCTGGCTGGGTCCTGGTGTGGGGAGCTGTGCAGGCTGTCCCTGTGGGCTGTTTGTTTTTTGCTCACCCACAGCAGAGCAGTTTCCCTAACTCAGGTGCTCTCAGTGCTCTGTTCACAGCCACCGAGGAGCCTTCCACGTCATGTGGAAGTGCTCTGGGATTTGTGGCTCTCACAAGCATCACTTTCTGTGCAGATGGTACACAAACAAAGAGGGAAAGCTGCTGCTGGCCAGGGACACCAGTGAGGACTCCTGGTGGAGAGAAGTTTTCCAACAATGTTGTTGAACAAGACGTTTTCAAACGCTTCAGCTCTCAGATTACATTAGCAGGCTGGACCTTGGCCTCACAGGGGATTAAACATAGATCTGGAAGCTTTAATGTCTTCAAATTGAGTTATGTACAATTGGCTGCTGCTATCACAAGGCTCCTTCTCTTCCTTCTTTGGAAAACCTCAATTCCCACGTCGCGTGTGCGGGTTGGTTTTGTTTTCAAGGTTCTAAATTTGAGCTGCAAATAGTAGTGAAGCTCGTTAATAAACATCCGATCTCTGTGTCACTCTGGGAATCAGTGCAGTTTAAATGATGGGCTTCACTTCTAACAAAGCCAAAACCACATCACTGCAATATTTTAATAGGAAATCAGCTCCTCTGGCAAGATAGCACCTTGAAAAACAATGCTGGGTAGATGTTCAGCAGATTATAAATTCTAAACTGCTTCTTGTCATTGGAGTGGGTCTCTGATAAAGATAGTTTTTTCTCAGAGTTCAGGGCTTAGGGACTTGCAGCTCCTTTGAAAAACCCAGCAGAAGGCTGGGCTGCCTGAAGACCAGGCAGACACAGCAGTGAAATCCTAAACAACAGGGCCATTAACCTCTAGGTGTTATTGTTGGAGTTAATTTAGCTCGTGGCAGTTTTTGGAAGTTAATTTTTCAAGTAGCATTTTCACTGTACAGCGTGCGTGTTACCACAAAACAGAAATGACAGAATTTCTACTAAGAGAAACTTCTCCCCCCGTTGTTACTCCTGCAGACAGCTCATGGAATGCAGGCCCCAAGTTTGCAAGCACAAATGGGGTTTATTTAATGTAGTTCGGTTGTCCCTGCACAGAAATTCAATTTTACTTTTGCACAGTGTTCTGAAATTAATGAAGCCAGCTGAGCCTTGCTAGTCTGGCCGTTTCCTCCTGGCTTTCAGGGTCACTTTGGGCTTTGTTTCCTAGACATCGCTTTTCTTGCAGATCTCAAATCTCTTTGAGGTACTGTGGTTATATTTGGATTTGGAGAGCATGTCGTAAAAATGAGTGTTTGGGCACACTTTGGTGTGAGTGACCTGGGCAAACAAGCTGTGCTCTGAGGGCAGGCAGCGGGAGCTTTCCTGCTTGGAGCTGGTTTCCATTCCCAGTGCTGGGAGCCCTCTGGAGCCAACAAGGGGTCCAGCACATTCCCAGCCTTGGGAGTGCCAGTCACTCGAGCCCCAAGCAAGGAAAGCTTTTTGGTTCTAAGAGCACGTGTTTAAATGCTTTCTTGTCTAAATGGTTCATTAAAATATTTGGAACAGAATGTATGAGAAGGGAAAACGAGAAGCAGGAATTTCCATGGTATCCTTTAAGGTCCTTCCCTCTGAAAGCTGCCTTTCCATAGGTGAGCAGTGCCAGCTCTTTAAGCACAGCTATTAAATTGTCTGTCCAACAGAAAGGCTTCACTCGAAGTGTATTTTGAGGTTGTGTTCCAGTGACTGCTGTCAGCCGAGGGCTGTTTCCCTCTGCCCTGCTCACCCACGCAATCCTGCGGAATCCTCTGGAGTGGGGCTGCTCCACTTTCACATCGACAGTGAGACAGGTTTGCTGAACTGGATCTGCTGAGTGCAGCTGCCAGAGCCATTCCAGCTTCCTGGGAGCTCCTTCCTGTGCTCCACCCCTGCTTTGTCACTGCAGCGTGTGTCCCAGGGATGGGGACAAAGGCACGGAGGGGTGGGAGCATCGGAGCATCCGTCCAGGCCACCAGGGCTGGCAGTGGCCCGTGGCAGTGCCAAGGCCAGGGCACAGGAGGAAGGCAGGCAGTGCCCTGCCCCTGGTGCCTGGCAGTGCCTGGACTCGCTGGCATTGTTAATGTGAGTGAGTTAATTAGTGCAGGCCCCGGCTGCACGGCTGATGAAGGACGCTCCCGACAGCGCTGCGGGGCTCGCAGCCACAGATCCATCCGCTCCGGGGGGAGAGCGAGCTCCTCATCAGCTCCTGCCCCACCATGAAATGAGAATTTCCCACAGCTTGTTCCTTCAGGGCCCTTTGTTTGAAGGAGTGTGACAGGAGCTGAACTGCCAGGCCTCCAGTCCCTTGAGCTCAGGGCACTCTGGGGTTTTTTGGGAATGTGTCCTCCCTGATGGCTTGGCAGATCTCTGCCAGGGGATATGAAGGGATGATTTTCTTGGAATGGCTGGATTATCATTTCCAGTGTTGTTTCTGAGGGATGGGGTGTCCTGGCTGAGGATGATCCTTCCGGCACCTTCTTTCTGCCTGTTGGGATTGGATGCTTTGGGCTTTCCTTCCAAATGGAGCGCTGAGGCTGGGATCCACAGTGTGCCAGGCCGCCCTCAAGCAAGGCTGAAGATTTCCCTTTGGTGAAGCTGCACTTTGGAGTATAAAGAAATAATTTAGTCCTGCTTTGTACATGAACATGTGGAGTATCACAGCACCAGCCTGCAGTGAGCAGGTTTCCATTTCTTCCGTGAGCTGCCAGCTCCTAGGAAGAAACTGTGCCGAGCAGCAGCAATTATTCGCTGAGCAACACCCCAGACAGGGTCTTAAATATTTAATGTATTATTCTGCATTGCTTCCCTCAGTGTGAGAGGGATGCAGCACCACAGTGCTGCGAGCACCGAGGCTCTGACCCAGCTCAGAGCTGCCTTTTCCCCTCACACCCCTCGGAGCTGCTGTCTGCAGACAGCATATCTTTGTGCCCTCATGCTCCAAGTGAATCTCCCTCCTTAGCCAAAAGATGATCTATTTAAGGAGCCTTTATTTGGGATCAAGCTGGGGGTTTGCTTCAACTGCGATTATTTCATCTGTCACCGCCGCGCGTTTTCGTACCAGAAGAATATCTTGGCTTTTCTCAAACTGGATATTTTTCTGGCTGCTTGCACGATGTGTGCTTGTGCTGTGTGGTTATTTGTAGGCTCTGCCAGCAGTAAGAGAGGTAGTGCTGGGGTCTCTTCTGGCCTCTGGTGAGCAGCTAATGAAGCAGTTGCAGCCATCTGCACTGATGGGAAAGGACTTTCCTGCCCCGGCTCAGCATTATCCAGACGAATTGGGCCCGCAGGGCTGGAGGCTGCCCAGGGGACCCTGAGGAGGGGAGGCAGCTGTGCTGAGCCATCAGAGTGGGGGATTCCCTCAGGATTGCCCACCCAGCCCAGTGAGAGCCTCGTCAGAACCTTGCCCTCCGTGGGGAGAGGTGAAACCAAGGCTGGGGCATGGGCACAGGGCTGGGCTGTGCGGTGACAGTCCCTGTCCGTCCATCTCAGGAGAACCATGGTTCTGGGTGCCTCTGCCACTCTGGGGCTCGCTGCAGTCACAGGGACACCTTCCAAGTGCTCAGTGATTCCCTCTGTCGCTGCTCCACACGAGAGGCAGCAGCTGAAGGTGGAGCAGCCCCAGATCAGTAACACTCCCTGGCTGTTGTCACGGCTGTGACAACCACTGCAGGTTGTCACTTCTGCAGTGCTCATTCCCTGCCCTCTCTATGTCACACAATATAAGGAGCTCCATCTTCGACTGTTTCCAAAATAATCTTCAGCTATTTTTGGTATTTTCGTATTTACAAAAAAACCCCATTTCTTTCATCACAAAAAAAAGGCAAAACAAACCAGAGCTTTGTATCACGGCTCGAGGTGCCAAGAGCTAATTGTGTGTTTCCCTTCAATCTGCTACAACACTGTGGAAGAGGATCTTTTAGACATTCAGTTGTGGGAATGCTCCCTGCTCCCCACGCAGTGCCAATAAAAACAGTTAGAGCCTGTGGCCTTGTTTTGTGCTCCAGGACAGAACTCTGGACCAGAATTGTGTTTATAGTTTTTGTCTGTGGATACTCAAAGCCTACTGTCTGCATTTCAGACCAACGATTCCTTGGGAATATTTGTATTTTCTCCTGCATGCTGCGCTGCAGAAGTGGGCTGGTCACGATTCCTGTGCTGCTGGACACAGAGGGAAGCTCTGGGCAAGCTCCTCATCCAGGAGCTGTGGATATCCATACTTTGGATAATCCTTTTAGCCTTAAAAGCAGTTGTTACTGCCAACAATTACACACGTTCTTCAGGTTTCACGCTGACCAGTGAGCAGTAAATAATCCCACTGTGTGCCCCGTTTAGTTACAGTCCATGCCGCCGTTCCTCTGAATGTCAGAAATGCCAGGAATTTTCCCTGAAATGTAAGGAATTTGCATGACGAGATGAGTTCAACTGAGTCAGGAGTGAAGCTGGGGCAGATTTCCTCCACTGCCCACCTGGAAGGACCTTGCAAACTCCATGGGAACAAAGTGGAGATGCAAAACAGCCCCCGGGGTGGTTTGGAGCATTCCCTGATAATTCGAGGCAGTTCTGCAGTTTGTGCTCTGTCTCAGCTCAATTTTCACTCCAAGCCTTGGGCGTAGTTCTGCAGTTGATGGTACTTTGGGAATTTTTTTTTAATATCTTTATTAATACCAGTGGAAATTATACATATATAGACAATTCTGTTATATTTAACAGTATCTTTTTAATGGCTTTATCATTAGATATTGTCTGTGCTTCTTTGTGGGCTACAAATGTCCTGAGTCAGTGCCCATTAGGAAAAAACAGGATTGTCAGACCTTCCTGCTCACTTTCTTCACTGCAGTGCAATATTTTATTTTCCTGTCCAATTAATTTGTTAAAAAGCGAAACGAAATGAACAAACCTTATTTTGAAGTAACCCAAATGAGATATATTTTTATTATTCCTGAAGTGACCCTGTGTGCAATGAGATACTTGGTTTGCTGATGCCGCCATGACATCGTGTTCAGAATCTGGGTTATTTTTATGTTTTAAATTAACTTTCCGTCTTTGAGCAGTTTAGAAAGAAACCAAAAGACTTAAATGGGATTTTAGCTGGAAAGAAAGAAGGGGAGTGATGATGTGATTATACTACAGTTATTCTGTAAATTCAATAAGAATTAACTAAGTTTCTGTACCCCAAATCCAGATCTTTTGATAGAATTTAAACTTGATTTCTACTGGGGGTTTTTGTGGCCACTAAATGTTGGTTTTCATGTTGTCAGACTCCTCCTGAGGCTCTCCACAATGCCAGGTTGAGTCTGTGGGTGGGTGGCCGGGTAAAAAGGCTGGGCTATAACAATTCTGGGGGTGTAGCCCTCCTTTGTTTTCCATCTTTCTCCCCACAGTGATCTGTCTGGGGATCTGTCTCCTCCAGGGGATTTCTCCACATCAGCTCCAGAAGCTTCTCCTGTCCTTGACGCTGTTCCTGTATCTGATCCTCACCTAAAAAACCATCTATAAGTTGTGCCAGGGGAGGTTTAGGTTGGCTATTAGGGAGAATTTCTTCCCTGGAAGTGCTGACAAGCAGTGGCACAGGCTGTGCTGGGATCAGCATCCCTGGAAGTGCTCAGGAAGCATCTGGGTGTGGTGCTGAGGGGATGGGGTTTGATGGACCTGGCAGTGTCAGTGGCTGGACTCATCCTGGGGGTCTTTCCCTGCCTCCATGGGCCTGTGGTTTGTGACTCTGAGAGGGGTGTTTTTGCTGAGAGCTGTGCTTTTCCTAGGTGTGTTTATATATAGAAATATATCTGTACATGTGCCTCTCCTGACTGAGGGTTTGGGTGCTGGGGAGCTACCTGGGATACCTGACTTCATGAAGGATTCCTGCTGAAGCTGTAATCCTGCTCGTGGGGAGTGTGTGAGGAGTCCCCGAGGCCAGGAGTGCCCAGTGTCATCAGGGCTGTGCTAATTGGGGCTCATCACCGCTCATTAGCATCTCCTCAGAATGCACAGCACATCCCTGCTGCACAAAGACAGCGTCTGAGAAATATTTATTTACAGCACCGAGGGCCAAAACTGCTCAGAGCAGGGTTGTTTTGTTGTTTTCTTTTTTTTTTCTCAAGTCTGGGTTAAAAGCAAGGCAAAAAAGCCCTGCTGAATGAGCAGGCTGGCACCTCCACAGCACACGGAGGGAAGCAGGAAACTTAATTATAAGTAAATGAAGTTCACCCTCTTCTGTCGTTAAACTAAACCCAGGCACAAAGCTGGCATATGTGAGCCACCCCCTCAAAATTCAGCGCTATTCTCAAATCCTGAACTGGGGGAGCAATGAATTACAGGGTGGCATAAGCTCCCCAAAGCTATTTTAAAGCTTTAGTTAGAAGCTATTTGCACAATATGGTTTGTTTCCATCCCTAATTCTTGCTGCTTTCATGGCCTCCTCCCTTCACACCACCCTGTTTATTTCTGTAAACAAATTAGGAATCTTGGGATTCAAAGCAAAGATTTGCCATTGATTGATGAATGCCCACTGTAAATAAAATTAATGCGGTTCTAATGTGAGTTTTATGAACCTCCACAGACTGTACATGTTTATGGCTGTGTGAGCAAAGGCTGATCTGTGGCCATTTGTATGAGGGATAGAAATGGATGAGTGCAAGTACCCACTTAAAAATGAGCTTTGGCTGATGTGAAAAAAAACTGGCTTCACCCTAAAAATGTAACCCTATATTATAAATATATTATTATAATAAACCTGGAGTCACGCTCAGTGAGAGCAAGGGTAATTACACCACACTGCATGTTAAATATTGCTGCCCAAAAATCAACGTACTTAGAGCACTTCCTCAGTTCTTACAATTACCTGAACTTTGTGCTGCAGTAATTCTGCAGGATAACTCTACAGTTGCCTTTTTGGGTAGAGAGCAGAAAGCCCAAGAGTGTAAAAGTCACTCCCTTAGATACTTTTGGAATATTGTAAATTTATCCTGATGTGACTAATTCAGACAAATTCTCTAATTTTTTTTTCTCTAATTCCCCTTTCTCTAACCTAGGAAAGGGCTGGCGGGTTTTTTGCTTGGGTATTTTTATTTAATCTCAGGTTTAATGGCATGCTAAGTACTCTGAAATGTCAATAAGAAGGAAGAGAATGTAAAGTCGTTGATGTTTAAGGACATAGCCTTTTTGAATAGTTCATGCTTTTAATTTGGTTTATACTTAAATACTTTATAATTTTATTCTTTTGCTGTCACCTCAGGACTTCACTGGAAACAGGGAGCAGCGTCTCAACTGACCCACTCAGGTACTGTAGCACTCGTAGATGGTAGTTTTGGGTTTGAACTGACAGAAATGCCCTGTTGTGCATCAGCTGCACATCACACAGCTTTACCTCGCAGTGCCCAGCCAGCAAAGGCTCTGACCGAACAGCTGCATTTCCCTAAGAGTGGATAATCTGCTCTTTCCCAGGATTTCCAGCCTGAACTCCAGGTGTAGCTCCAAACCCTGTGTTTGTTCTCGGAGGAGCACGGAGGGGAGGGACAGAAGGTGTGTTGGTGCACAGACCACCTCTCTCTCAGATTTTTACAACTTTTGTGCCACCAGTATTTGCCCTGTCCTGCTGTCCTGGCAGGTCTGTGCTGCTCTGGGGGAACAGCTGCGTGGAGATGTCACTCGTGTTTCTGCTGCTCAGCTCTTTGATAAAAGCCCCCACCCTTCAGAGAGCTCTGTCACAGGCGGCACTGCCAGAACTGGGGTTTTACTTTGATCACTCCGTTTAGAAGGAAATGCTCGGCCCTGTTAACACTGCATATCAAATGGGTACCTTGCACCTTTTATTCTCATGCCTGCACACTGAAAAGTGCATCAAAGGCACAGACTTGCTTTGATAGAGCTGGGGCAGAGTCCCTCCCTCTCAAATCGGCAGCTGGTTTGGTACAAGTCTTCCTTTGGAGATGTTCTGCGCTGGGGATGTGACTTCTTCCCTCATGGTGTCATTTGAACCTCGCTTGAACAAAACGGTGGGAGCTGCTCTGTTTAACCTTATTCAAATTAAGGCCCCTCTGTAATTAATCATCCGTTATTATCCGGCGTAAAGCCTCCTGCAAGTGAAGCATTTGCCTTGTTACCATTTCCTAAGCAGCCAGCCCCTCGGCTGTGATATTCCCTTTGTCCTCAGCACTGTACTCCTGTCCCATTCCCAGTGTGATGGGAACACTGGGCCTTTGTCTGGCAGGACAAAGCAGGAAAAATCCCAACTTCCCCCTGCTCTGCTCCTCTGCAAATTTATTTTAGCAAGGGCATCACGTTGCTGGCGTGTGATTTACCAGAGCCAGGTGTTGCTGCCACCTTATTGCAGGCTGGAAATAGATTTTATTACAATGTTTTTCCTCCCACTGAGTATTTTTTCCGTGGGAAGAGGATATCTGTGAGGAATATGGAAGAATTAGATGTGTGCAGTAAATCCTTTTGAATGTTGAGGACTGGGCTGAAATAATACGTGGGGGTTACCAGACAAGGATGTAAAAATGCCACTCTTTAACTACAAATTGAATAATTTTGTGAAGTTTAAAAAATCTGGAGTGAAACAATCACAGAGGAGAAACTGAAGAAAACTGTTGAGATTTTATCAGATAAAACTGTGAATTTTTCTTAGTGTTAAACAGTTACTGAGGGAAGAGCATGTGATATCTGGTCCACTTCAGCAGGTCAAATAAGCTGCTCTGGAGCTGTAATTAGACAGAATTAAGGCCATTATTTTTAAGCACAGTGAAAGATAATAGAAGACTTCTTGTTAGTGGATGTGTTCTCATGAACCTGTTGAGCAAATTTGCCTTTGAACAACCCAGAAAATGGGATGTACCAATTAACATGGCCTCACCCAGTGCTCTAATTTTTTTTTCCTAGTCAGGGTACTCTTTTTTCATTTTGCTCACAATTTTTCTGTCCCCCTCACAAGGCACATTTCCCCTCAGTGAACCACTCAGTGCTGGGAAGAGTAAAGGTTAATGTGAAAAATTTGCTTATGTCCATTATAAAGGGGAAAATATGTAAAAATTGGCATATTTTATGTGTGCATATTTATTGGTTGGCACAATTTCTTTCATAGCCTGCACAGGATTTATTCTGGATATTTTGAGCTGGCCTCTGTCAGCTTTCAGCTGGCATCTGAAAATACTTTGTTTCCCAATATCTAAATCTTCATGTGGCCCTTCTGGAGGGTTGAATTGCCAGGCCTGTTCCAAATGAGCTGGAAATTTAAGTGTTCGAGCTCTGCAGAGATCTGGGGTGGATTTGTCATCTTCTGCAGCAAGTTGCTCAGCCAGTGGTTTTGTGAGCCCAGGGAGCAGATGAGCAGCGAGGACAGTCAGGGTTAAGAGAACAGCAAAGTTCTTCCCACCCCTCTCCACGGATGCTTTGGCAGCTGAGTGGCTTAATAACCGAAAATAAAGGGATCAAATGGTGATTAGAATTCATCTGTGGGGGAGTGCAGAGCTCTGAGAGCTGTCTGAGGCCAACAAACTTTGTTTTGAGTTTCTGGGAGGTTTCTAGGCAGCAGAGCTGCCCTTCAAGTCAACATGGGGGGGGAAAGACCTTGATTTATGTCCTGACTCTCTGGGTGCCTCTGCAGAGCTTGTCACCAACGCTTTGGGGTGTCCCCAGGGTGTCCCCAAGCCTGAGGACTCTGTGTGAGCTCTTCCACCTGCCCTGCTGGGGCAGGGATGCTCCAGGAGTGGCACCCAGGAATGCCTGCGAGGGGCAGGGAGGGACATCTGGTTTCCCAGAGCCTTGAACATCAAAATTTACATTATTCTTCGAGCAGCCCTGGAATTTTGCCCCCAGCTTTGGTGTGGAGGCCACTCGCTGCTCTTCAGTGCCCACACAGCACCCGGTGCACGGAGCTTTGTGTGCTCTGGTGTCCTGTGAGCAGCCAGGCCTCCAGACCTTCCAGGGAGAGGTTCAGCATCTCTCTGCTTGCCCAAACCCTGGGTTTGTACCCCTGCTCTGCATTCCCCTGCTTTTTAATGTGGTGTGTGCAGGGTGTCACTGCTGAATGGGTCCCGTGAAATCCCTGAAATCCACGATACACAAATGGCTGCCACGAATTTTTCTGTGTGTGGCCAGTCGAGTATTTCACCCTGGAATATTGAAAGACTCGTGGAAAACAATTTAACTACTCCAATTTCTGTGCTCCACCGAAATAGGGGGATATGCTGTTTTTCTGGGGAAGGGAAGTGTTTTTCAGGAATGTCCCTGGCACATCACTCTGAAAGTTTAACTAAGTCAATAACAGTAGTTCAATGTATGTATTTTGTGAAAGGTTGTCACCGGACAAGTCGATTTTCCTGATCTGCCCAACTTTTGAAAGCAGTACACCAGGAACTCCAGCTTCATGCTGGGGTTATTTCATCCCTCAGCGGATTGTTTTCCTCCAGCCTCAGAGCTCCAGGGGTTGGCAAGAAAACCACCCCTAAAAAAGGAGGTGGTGCAACGTTTGGTTTCCACTCGGCCCTTTTTTCAGTGGCTGTTTTTGAAAGCCTTGTCGGAGGCTGAACTCCCAGTGACTGCAGAAATTCTCAGCAAACTGCTCACGGCTCCAGTGCTGGAGCTGCAGCACATCCAAAAATCCCTGCTTGTATTAGGCCTGGGAATTCTGAGTCAAAGGTTTTGGTAAATGCCTTTCTGAAAGAACCGGTTCTATATCCCGGCTGGGCGTGAGACGAAGCTTAATTTCCTTTGTTGTTTTCCTCTGGAAGACAAGTGAAAATGAAGAACGTGTTGAGAGCGTGGGGCTTTTCATTTGCAAAAGTCCTAATTAGCATTTTCTCTGCATGCAGGGTGGGATAATCGGTGTTGGATGCTGTCAGGAAATCCATGGGTGCATGGCTCCTGTGCTCCGAGCCCACTGCTTAGAAATAGATAATTAAGGTGATAAATAGGATTTTTTTTCTTTTTTTCTGGAAAGGATATGATGCTGAGAAAGGAATTGCTTTGCCATGTGAACAGACAAAGGATAAATTTCCTGAAAAGTCTCATTTCAGGATCAAGTCTTTGGCTGGCGTCTCCTGAGCTTACTTGTCTCAGGCTGCCTTTCCCCTTTTCCCTTGATCCTGGGAATAGCTGCCCTTGGTTATGGGATGTAACCAGTTTTTTTCTTTCTTTTTTCCTTCTTCTTGTCTTGGAATGTAAAGAAATCCAGACACAAAAACGTTACAACAGGGAAAACTCAATTAATTTTCTTCTTTCTTTTTTTTTTTCCTTCTTTTTTTTTTTTCCTTGTGCCGTTTTCTCATGGAAACAAAGGGAAAAGGGTTTCCCATTACCCTCTTGGCACCACCAAACCAGGGCAGGAGACAGTGCCAGGAGGTTGGGGCTCACCAGCAGCCACTGGGTCTCCAGGGCCTTTCCTCAGTTCCTCTCCGGATAAAACTACCCTGGAGAACCGGGGATGAAAAGCAGGGATGAAAGATTTTCTTATCAAAAATCTAAATATCTTCACCATGATGGCATCAGGGACTTGAAAACCACCAAGCTAACGAAGCCCAAGGGAGTGTGAATCCAGGAAGAAAAACAGGCTTGGATTTGGGCAGCGTTTGGTGTTGTTGGGGGTGATGCTGCTTCTCACAGATATCCAGTTGTGTTTGCTTGGGAGTCTCCAGCTCTGTGCTGGTCTGAAAGAAATCCCAGCAAATAAGTGCAGGCAGCACAAGGAAAGGGGTACTTGAAAGAGAATCTTCACGAGAAATTATTTTTTAAAGGCCCAGATCAAGCACTTTTTTTTTCCTGCGAGTTGCTTTTCTCATGATCTGGTCATTCCCACCACCTGTCCTGTCCTGTATAAGGTGTTTTTAGGGAAATACCACACAAAGTGTGACCTTGTTTGAGCATAACCCACTAATTTCTTTACTTGACTAAAGAAACTGCCAATTCTTCCTCGCATACTTCTATAATTTCATTTAATTAAACTTACACAAAGCAGTTTTTTAAGATGCAAGGCATTTCTGTAACTGCACAGTGTCAATGAGTAAAACCAGAACCCCTAAATATAGCTTATATAGATCCCTAAATATAGCTTATTATCCAGGCACTTGGGGAACCAGATAGGTCCACATGGAAGAGAGCCTCAGGTTGAGGCTTAGGGGTTTGGTTTTCTTTGCATATTTTTAAAACAGTGTTCAAATTCTTGTGGCTTTTTGGGGAGGAGATTGTGGGGGTGTTTAACGGTTTGTTTGTTTGTTTAGGTTTTTTGTTTGGTTGATTGTTTGTTGGTTTTGTTTCAAACACTTGCCCAAGTGCCAGAGTGGTTTTTTGAAGCATTTCGTCAGATTCTGCTTTTGGTTTTGTTGTTGTGACTGTTGAACTCTTAAGTTCCTCTGTACCTGTTTGACAGTGTTGCAAGCTGTAGCCTAGATGTTTGCTATGAGTGATTTTCAGAAATGAAGCAGAATGAGAAACAGCCAAATTGTCATTTCTGGATGAGTAAGCTTATAGTTACAGCAAACTGGACACGAGCATTGGTTGGTCTCCACTGGGACACCTCTTATTTAACAAGAACAACAACAATTTTTTGAAAGATTACAAATTGCTGTTGAAGTTCTCCTGTGCCCATCCTGCTTGCTGCACTGGAGCAGTTCTGTGCTGCTGTTAACTCAGAGTATCCTGTGAGACTGGAGAAGGGGAGGGATGGGCACGGATCTCTCCTGTCAGAGCAGGGAACGGCTGCAGCTGGGCCAGGGCAGGCTCAGGCTGGAGATCAGGGCAAGGTTCTTCCCCAGAGGGTGCTGGGCACTGCCCAGGCTCCCCAGGGAATGGGCACGGCCCCGAGGCTGCCAGAGCTCCAGGAGCGTTG
>VZTG01003639.1:64046-130297 GCA_013397845.1 Melanocharis versteri | reverse complement strand
CTGCTTTTTTCCCCCGCTTTTTTCTCCTGCTTTTTTCCCCTGCTTATTCCCTGCTTATTCCCTGCTTATTCCCTGCTTATTCCCTGCTTATTCCCTGCTTATTCCCTGCTTGTCCCCTGCTTTTTCCCTGCTTTTCCTCCACTTTTTCCCCCACTTTTTCCATTGCTTTTCCCCCCTCTTTTTCCCCCGCTTATTCCCTGCCTTTTCCCCTGTTTTTTCCCTTTTCCCTGCTTATTCCCTGCTTTTCCNGAAATGCGTGACTGGCACCCAGGGCAGCTGTAATCTGCAGATTTTTCCTCCCAGAACGTCTTCCCTCTTCTGGCTAAAACAAGAGACTTTCAAAAAAACATAAAGCAAGTGCCAAGTCTGTGAAGGCTGCTTTATTGGAATGCCTTGTTTGGCAAGCAAAACCATTTTTAAATTATTTCTTGTCATTTTCAATTTTTCTTCCATCAGTTTGGTCTCTCTAAAGGAGGCACGAGTCCCTTCCAGAACAATTAGGGCCATTTGTAATGAGCCACCCCAGTGGAATAGGCAAAGTGAGAGGTGGCTGGTTCTTTGAAGCCAGGGATTAGCTGGAATTGTTTCTGCCACCCTTCAGCTGAGACTCACAGCTCCAGGATGGGCTGAATCACGTGCTTAAGCCCATCTCTGGTCTGTATTTTGGTCTATGATTCATTCCCATGAGGATGTTTCAGCGTTGATTAAAAATGAAAATGCCTTCATGAGTTGGCTTGTTAGGAGCAGCTTATTGCTGCCACGCTGGAATATCAGAGTATCTGAGTGTCAGAAGCTGCTGAAAGCCACTCTGATATTGCACTCTGCAGGGCACCTGCAGCCCTGTGCTCATCCTCTCTCCCACTCTCTTATCCTAGAAAAATGTGCAGCATTTGAAGCCATGAAAGGAATTGCCAGCCTTAATTTAGATGCTGTTTCAAAGGCAGCACACGGGGCTTGGAATGATCTGTGTCAGGGCTGTCCTTTAGGTTAACTCTTAGTTAAAAAGAACGTGCTTTGAGAGGCTTTGTGCCTCGTTTCTGGTGTTGCCAGCACGGACTCTGCTCTGGGGTTGTGTGAGGTGGCCTCAGATGTGTTGGGTAACTGGCACAGAGCAGTGCTGCTGCTCTCTGTAAGGGAAAGGCAGCATAAAAAAGTGCAAAGAACTCCCTGGTCACGTGTCACGACATAATTAAATTCATTCTTTAAAAATAGATTTAATAAAGGGTGAAAAACTTATATACAGTCCTATAATCCCATATTCCTGGAGGTGCTGGCTGTATACTAATTACAAACGTCAGGAACAGGGAGTAGGGGGAAAAAATCCTTCAAGTTCTGGTTCACGAGGGCAGGGAGCTGCTTTTGCACAGTGCTGGACAGTGAAGCCAGCGGGTTTGTGCATCTCCTTGCTGTCACTTCAACTCTGAGCTCCTTCGCAGCCTCTCAAACAAAACAAAAGCAGAGTGGGTGGGGAAAATTACTGGAGGTTTGCCTTGAACTTGCGTTTGGAGTTCACCATATATGTTGGTAGAAACAAATAGAGTTTGCTTTCGCTTGACAGTGACTTCATCCAGAGCAGGGCTGAGTCATGTGCCCCTGGAGCAGCTCCCTCTCCAGAGGATCCTTTGGCGAGGCTGCTGCAGCTGCAGAGCAGCTGAGAGCTTCCCCCACCTCCCAAATCCACCCCCTCTGGAAGCACAGCCTGCAGGCAGCCCACATGGCAGTATTCCCACAGTCAGCACAAAAATGATTAGGAGCAAACCCTCAAATAAACGCACCAAGCAGCAAAATGCCTTAAAAGCCGTCAGAGGATTTCTGTGTGCTCAGGGAAGTGATTCCAAGTTGAGGAATTTGAATGAAAATACACCAAACACCTGCTACTCTGGTGGAAGCCTTCCCTGTAATGTCGTTAATGGTTCTCTGGGTCTGAACGAGTCTTTGGGCAGGTGTCCATTGCTGCCATGCCCGAAATTCAGGTTTCTGCTTTGCCTCCCCAGGCTGCTCCTCCTCCCTGCCTGGGGAACACACATCCCACGGGATCCCTCAGCTTTCCGTGCCCTGCTTTCACCGAGGAGTGCAGTGGGATTTGGGCACGGCCGAGCAAAACCCTGCACCAATCTCTTGGGCTGTGATGCCTCTCCCTGGACCAGTGCTGCAACGGGCTTCAACTGGGTTCCAGACCAGGCAGTTCTTTGTGTGTGTGCCTGCCATTGCCCTGCCATTGCCCTGCCATTGCCCTGCCATTGCCCTGCCATTGCCCTGCCAGTCCCCTGCCAGTCCCCTGCTTTTTCCCTGCTTTNCCCTGCTTATTCCCTGCTTATTCCCTGCTTATTCCCTGCTTATTCCCTGCTTATTCCCTGCTTGTCCCCTGCTTTTTCCCTGCTTTTCCTCCACTTTTTCCCCCACTTTTTCCATTGCTTTTCCCCCCTCTTTTTCCCCCGCTTATTCCCTGCCTTTTCCCCTGTTTTTTCCCTTTTCCCTGCTTATTCCCTGCTTTTCCCCTGCCTCTTCCCCTGCCTTTTCCCTCCCTGCCTTTCCCCTGCCTTTCTTCTCCTTTTCCCACCTTTCCCCTGCCTCTCTGCAGCCTTCATTACATCAATTCTCCAGGCTTCCTGAGACTTTCCTTTTCTCCACCCCCTTCCTTCTCACCCAGGAACCATCTGTGAGCCCTCAGGTTCTCCCCTCTCCCCATTTGCACAGATTTTAACCTTCCCCAGCCAGCTTTGAAGGCTGATGTTGGGGTTTTTTTGGAGCTGGGGTGCCTGTGCTGGGGGTTCCTGCCCTTTAGCTGCATCCCTGGAGCACACAGAGTTTGCCAGGCTTTTCCTTCCCTCTCCAGTCCCTCCTGTATTTGGAGGCAGCTGATGGGCAGCCCCTGGAGCAGTCACATTTTAATTGTGCCTCTGGCTCCGTGCCCTGCAGAGGGGAATTGGAAGCTTTCTGAGCTGCCTTTGATCCTTGTCCAAGACTGAGTCACAGCACGGGGAGCCCGGTGGTGGCCTGGAGACATCCCAGGAGTCTCTCAGGAGCTGCAGCCTGGAGGCTGCTGGAGGGGCTCTGCCAAGGATCCCAAGCTCTCCAGCCCTTTGGGGGTGAGGGGAGATGCCCTTTCCAAAATGCCAAGAGCAGGCTGGCTTTGTTCCCCAGCAGGACTGACATATGTGTGTCACTGCTGTCAGCTCCCAGGAAACGCCAGGGTTTGCATTTCCTCAGGAATGTTTGTGAAAAAGCAGCAAAGGAAGTTTCAAAGGGAACGGAAGAGAGCGCAGTGAAGGCTGAGCAGAAAATGTGTGGTAAAGATATTTTATTAAAACCTCCTGAGTCAAAATGTTGGCTTACTGCAGGTTGAAGGTTTAAAGATGCCCCAAGTTGTCCAAAAAGCCAGAATGCTTTTCCAGCTAAAAATTTAAACTCCATCCATTTGTACGACTCCACGCAATCCTTAATTGGTAATAGCTGTTGTATAAGGGGAATGCTACCTCAGTTAAAAATAGGTCTGGGACTGCACTGACAACCCAAACCAGGCTGGCTCCAGCAGTCACATTTTCCTTTTGTCAGATGACCCACAAATGTAATGTACATCAGGACAGAAATGCTGTCAAATCCTGGTTTGGGACCATCTCGTTGTGGTGGAAGCTTCAGAAAAACAGGCGAATTGTGTTCCTCACCCTCGAGGGCTGCAGCAGGGCAGATTCCCCGTGGCAGGGACGTTGTGCTGAGCTCACTTAGGCTGGGCCTAGGCACAGGGACAGCGCTCAGATCACCTCACACGCCGTGTGTGAGGGGATGCAGCCACCCGGAGCATGCAGCTTTACCCAAAACCAAATCAGATCTGGTGTCCTGGGTGCTGCTTTTCTCTGGGCTCCTCTCCCTTCTGGTACCCACCAGGCTCTCTGCTCATCATCCTGCAGGCTCTGCTGCCAAACGGGAATGGGTCTCCAGAGGGGGGAGAGTGATGGAGTGTGAGACTCCAAATTAAGCCCTGCCTTTCTATTAATAGCATTTAAAAGTGACACACCACCTACAACTTGTAAAGGAACCTCAGCTCCAGCATTTTTAAATACTTTGAGTGATTTATGTCCCTTGTGGTGTCTTTGCCTGCAGCAGCTTTGTTTCCAGTGTGAAAATGAGAAAATAGATTAAAAGCCTCCCGTTCCTCAGAAATGGCCTCAAGCTGTGCCAGGGGAGGTTTTAGGTTGGATATTAGGAAAAATTCCTTCGCTGAAGGGGTTGGAGCAGGCTGCAGGGGCAGTGGGTGGGGTCACCATCCCCGGAGGGAGTTAGCAGAGGTGTGGATGTGGCACCTGGGGACGTGGATGAGTGGTGGCCTTGGCAGTGCTGGGGAATGGTTGGGCTTGATGATCTTTGAGGGCTTTTCCAGCCTAAATGATTCTGTGATTCTATTCTGCCTTTACCTCCCTTTGGGGTTTTTAAGGATTCCTAACTGCTCTCCATTGCTCTGGGTTCCCTTAGGAATCAAAACCATGGGGGAGAATCCCATTATTGTTCCTAAAACAGGCGGCATGTGCTTGGCAGTGGCCAGGTGGAGGGCTTTGACAAACCTGGTCATTTTTTTCCCAGCATTTCTGTGATACTGATTCTTCCAGTTGTTCTCCCTGCTCCCGTGTGCAGTCAGCAGAACCAAAGCTGTCTGTCTGTCTTGCTGCTCCAGCCTGCCTCGGTGCAAACTCTCCTGCATCAGCATTTGCAGCCAGAGCTGCCCTGCAGCCCCAGGAGCAGAGCAGAGCCTTCCTGCTGACCCTGCAGCTCAGGGGGACCCACCTGCAGCTGCCTCCCCGGCGTGCTCAGCTCCCAAAAGCCACAGCATCATCTCTGGATTAGTGGTTGTGGCTGTTTGAATCGAAGATTTCCTCCTAGAAGAGATGCAAAACGTTTTGCGAAGTTGAGAGTAGCTTTCCCTCTTTTCCAGGCAGCAGAATGCAGGTCAGAGGCGTCTGGTGCGGCCACTAGTGATGCTGGGTTTGGAAAAAACAGTCCTGAAGTGGGAAGAAATTTTGGAAGGAGGCAGAACTTCTCCTTGCACCTTCCTGGTGCAATTTGGGAGGATTCAAGAGCTTGTTTTATGTGGGGTAGTGCCGTATGTCCAGACACACAGGGCTGCAGAGAAGGAGAGCTCTTGTGGGTGCTTGCAAGCAGGGCAGAGCTAATAAAGGCTTCCAGAAAAAAAGAAAAAAAAATCAGCAAATAAGTAAATCAGTGTGGGGAGTTGAGCAGAGGTGGCTGGGTGGGTGCAGTGATGTGCTGCGAATGGAATCTGTTTTATTGCGAGGGGAAGAGATAAGTGGTGAAGTTCTCATCCACACCCAGAGGGGAGGAACGGCCCAGGCAGGAGCTCCAAACATCCCGCAGGCTCCCAACCTGTGTGAGTGTGGGACAGCAGTGTCCCTGGAGTGGTGACAGGGGGTTGTGATGGATGTACAAAATGGAAATTCCACGGCGACAGCACCGAGTGGCCCCTGCAGCGCTGGGGCTCATCCCCGTTGTCCTGAAGGGAAAGCAAACAAGGCTTGAAAACAGTGAAATCACTTGATACGCACATGTGTGCCGTGTTTGGGGCATGCTGATGTCAGTGGGAACAAAGGGGAGGGAAGTAAACAGCCCAGACAAAAGGGCCTCGCTGTCTCACTGCTCCTGGAAGAGCTCCTCTGTTCCTCAGGAGGATTTTTCTGGCTGCCAACAGACAGCTGATCTGTCCAGTTTCTCCTGGCCATCCCTTCTGTTACCTCCTAGGTGATGATACTCCAGAGGGGCTGTTTTTAGAGAAGGCAGCCCAGCATGAGAGACAGAATCAGGATTGATTAATCACCAGTTCTTCACAGAAATCAGCCGCTATTCCTGGTGCTGTTGGCACATCCAGCCAGGCCCTGCCCTCCCCGGGCTCTGCAGGATGCTGTGGGGTTCAACATCCCCCTCAAATATCATCCCAAGGAGCCTCTCACAGCACCCCCCTTCTTTGTATCTGCAGCAGAATAAACAGCACGCACTTACAGCAGAGATCTAACCACAGAACTGAAATATCAGTTATATTAGCTCATGATGTGATTTACACAGCAGTTTCTGGATGTGTGTTAAATGATATGTATTTCCTTAATAATAATAATAATAATAATGTAATAGTCCCTGCTTGCTCAGAGAAGAGCTACCTGGGTTTGTCCAGGTCTCTTAGGGAATCAGTGGACAAACTCGGCTCAGGAGCTGAAATACTCTCTACGCTATTTAATAGTTTGGTTTCCATGGGAAATGCTGCAGCAATGATTTAAAAACCAAAACAAATCAGAAAACAGCCTGCAGCCTCTCACCTCTGCCCCATGGTGTTACCACGTTGTTTTAATTCCTTTGGTCGCTGGTTGTGCACAAAGTTTCAAAATGTGGGTGAAGGAGGTGATGAAAACACTGCTCTCGTGTAGAGCTCATCCACTGAATCTATCTTTAGAGACAGATAAAAACACTATTCCTGCAGATGTTGGAGCTGTCAAAATATTGGGCCTGCAGGGGAATCGAGGAGGGTGTAATCTAAATACATCAGTTACACTGAGGGCTCAGGTAGGAGCTCAAAGAGGGAGCTGACACAGCTCAGGGTGCTGTTTGAGACCTGTGTGCTGCACAGGAAAGAAACTACTGCTTTCATACTCTTTATATAATGAGTTATTTATGCCAAACGAAATCTTGCGAGTGTACGGGTTACAAAAGCCAGAAAATCTCTCCTGTAGGCACTTCATCTGTGAAATCAGGGAAAGGGACAGGGTTCAGCTGGGCTGCCTGAACTCACGTAGCTTTTTCCAGCATTGAAAGGTATTTCACTGATTATGTTAGGAGCAGATGTATAAAAGTTTTCTAACGTAATTTTCCTTCATTAAGCCAGCTGATTTAAATGTACAGTGTGCTGTGGAACTTGGTGTGACTTTTCCTAAGGAGCCATCAATAGCTTGCTCCAGGAATAATTATCAGAAACTCCCGAAGCAGAATGTATTTCAAACAGTGGGAACGGTCACAAGACCTTGGACAAAATGGCCCTGGAGAAAATGGAATTATGCAACAGCAAACAGACAGTTAATCATGGAATGATTCTGCTCTGTGAAGAAACAGCGTGAACTTGGTTTCTTGCTTAATTAAGTTTTATAATATAAACATGTATCTGATGTCCCTGGTCCAGAAGGGCCCCTGATAATGGCGCTGTTGACCTCTGCAGAGAAGGGAGTGTGGGCTGAGCAAAGGCTCGGGGAACTTTCATCTGTCAGAGCAACAACTCTGCCTTTCAGGGTGGTCTTGGAGATGCCAGGGCAGGATTTAAAGGGCTCGTCTCTACAACAACAACAATAACGCTTTTCTCTAAGGTTTATGCCACAGGAGTGTGTGCCGGGGCTTCGATTCTGTTGAAACTTTTGGCAGTAATTGCTGTGTGTTTAAGCTTATTCAGCACAGCAAAAGAATTCCATATGCATAATCTATAAGTTGGGGAGCTTTGGGGGTTTTTTGGTTGGGGTTTTTTTTCCTTTGGTTGGTTGGTTTGGGGTTTCTTTTTAATCAGACCTTGTCATTTTATTGTTGCCGTCATTTCCATGTTGAGTGTCACAGCTGATACTCACCATTGAAAGCCAAGACTTCTTCGTATGCCTTCAAATCCAGCTTTGGAAAATGACTCATTACTTTTTTTTGGCACCAAAAAGTTTATTACAGTACACAAAAAATTTTTGCAAACAGCTGAGGGTTCCTCCAGCCTGAGGCATTTGATGGAGTGTGTACTGGGTGAGCATTTCCAGATCTCGTAAGGGATTTTTTAGGGCAGTTTTACTGGGCTGGGGGGTTCTTTTTTTCGAGTGGAATAAATGGGAATAACTTTCTGCAGGTGCTGCCTAGGTAGGGTTTTCTGACTTGGCAGCTTGGAGCAGCGAGCGTAACACGGCGCTTTCTGAACAGCCTCTAATAATCTCTGCTGGCTTGCAAATAATGTAAACACCGAATCTTATAAATCACGGAGAAAGGAGTAACCCGAGACTTCAGATGGGAAAGCTGCCTTCCCTCGGAGTTCACTTGAGTGGAGGTCGGAGGAATCACTTGGAACTGGTGAATCAGAGCTGGGCTGCTGCCTGAGCCCTGGACTGACCGTGCCTGTGCCGCTGAGCCGCCGTGTCCTGGGGTGGTTGGACTCCTTCTCCCCTCGCAGACACCCCCGGGAAGGTCATGAAGGGGGATGGCAGTGCCATGTGGAACCTGATGTGGAAATACTGCATTTCTGTCAGGACGATCAGGTACGGGGGATTTGTAAAACTTCCTTGTGAGTTGGAGCTCGCCTGTGCTGCTGCTGGGCTCCTGCTCCCTGCAGAGTTAACTCTCAGCAGCCTGGCTGGGTTGTTGGGGTAGATTCTTCTTCCTCAGCCTTATACTGAACATGCAAAGAGAAAACGACAAGGTTATTGCAAAAAAATCTTCCAGGAACGTGGCGTTTTCTGTCTCATTTACAAGCAGGAAAAATAGGAATGGGAAAGAAACTTTATTTTAGCGAATGAAGATTAGAAAATTCTGCTTTTCTTCTGAACGCTTGCCTGTCATAATTTTCTGCTTGTCCTGTCTCCCGAATCCAGAGGTTGAGCAGTTGTTCTTGGCACTCTGCAGGCATCACTTGCAGGGAAGGGGAGTGAGAAGAAGGTGGCTTTTAGGGCAGGATTAAACCCTGGATTCGGTGCCTGTTGTCTCTAGGCTGCTGTGATGCTGTGAATCCCACCTGGGAAAACACAGGGGCTGAGGGAGGGGCTGGGCTGTGGGTGCTGAGCCTGGCTGGGCACAGCCCCGGGGTGTTGGACACTGCTCCCTGCCAAGAGCAGCTGCCGGGGATTCCAGCAGAGCTCGTTCCAGGAATGGAGCTTTTGAGAGGGACACTTGGTGATTGTGCGTCCTCACTGCGATTTTTTAATGTATTTTTAAATAGCTACCCAGTCCCAGGCCGTGGTTTCTTGGTGGGACACGGTTGTGTGGGTTAAATGGTACCTTTGGCCATGCCAGCTCCCCTGGAGAGGTCGTGTAATCCAAGTAATTACTGCATTTCACGCTGCGTAATTATTCCGGGCTGAGGAAATAGTTTAGAGAGCCTGAATTCCTGCGTGGACCTCTGTTGCAACTCAGAATGAGGCTGCAGAAGGCTTTTTATCATCAGGGTACCAAAATAAAGCTAAGAAGTCCCTTAGTTCCCAGCAGAGTCAATATAATAGAAACTGGAAATAATCCCTGAGAGAGGATTCGATTAAGATAAAAGTAATTTTATTTATGATCTGGGTTTAGAACCAGAAGCAGAGGGAAAGGCTGAAAGAACCACATCAGTGCAGTCTGTGCAGCCCAGATGTTCATCCCAACCTCGGTGCTGCTGGAGCTGCCTGAGACAAGTCCTGTGCAAACCCCTCAGCCCTGAGGGTGGAGGATCCTACCAAGATTAAACTTTAAAAGTTCCTCAGAGGCCTCGGGTGTGGTGATTTTCCTGAAGTTTGACATGCAAATGGTGATGTCCCGTAAACAGCCAGTTCTTTATTTCATCTGTGACCTTACTGCTGTGTAGGGTGGGTTGAATATTAGCTGAGTTATTCACAGCAGGGCTTATTTATAGAGCTGTTGGTGGCTCTCACAGCCAGTGAAATGCAGAGTAACGAGAGGATTTTCAAGGAATGTTTTTTGGTTGTTTTGACAGATCCTATCTTTCTTTGGCAGCAACACCAAGAAGTTAAAGAGAATAAAAAAAGAGTGGAAAAAGTTCTCTTCCACCCTAGGTTGCTTTTCTGACACAATTCAGAGACCCTGAAACTCTCCCTGTGTTCTGGGAGACTCCAGCAACCACTGGGGCTCTCGTTCTTACCCACCCAGGGGTGGCTGTCCCAGTCCTTCTCTGCCTCTTCTCCCTTTCCTGGGAGGCTCTGGAGCCTGTGCAGCCCTTGCTGGAGGTTTCAGTGGACCAGCAGAGTGAGTCTGGTGTTGCCCTGCCCTGGTGGGAGCCTCCTGCCCACCCCGGTGCCCCCACCCCGGGCACCAGCGCGCGCCCGGGCTACACTGGGCCGCTTGTCCTGCAGCCCGGATGAATGACGGGATTCATGCCTGGCTGAGAAAACAGCCCCACTCCGAAAGGAAAATCAGGCCTTGGGGCTGGTCTTGTTTCCATTGGACTGCAGCAGCGTTAGGAAAACACGTTTGACTGAGTCTTTGTTGCCTGTTTTGCCGGGGCCGCGTGGCCTGTGGGCAGAGCTCGGCCACACGCGTGTGCGTGTGCTGGAATCTGCACGGCCAGAGCCCAAACCTGTGGGGTCACGGCTGTCTGCAGGGGAAACACGTGTGCAGGGAACATGTTTTAGCCTAGGGGAGCCGTAGGTGGTGCTGGAATAAGCTCAGGAGAGAGCAGCACGGCGCGGTGTGGAAATACACTGCGCGGCCTAAAAATAATGGTGCCTTTTTTCCTGCTGGGGGCTGTTGGCCAGCTCCTAGAGCACAACTGCAAAAGTTACAGAGATGAAGGAATTTCTTCGCTGTTGTGCCAAAGCTGAGCTTGTTGCACTTAACATGAAGCTCGTGTCCTTCCAGAGCTCGTTTCTGAGCCAGTGAGGCCTTGCTACTGCCATGTTATCCCCCAAGGCACAGCAGGGGAGAATCCCAGAATGGTCTGGGTTGGAAGGGACCCTTAAAACCCATCTCATCCCACCCCTGCCATGGGCAGGGACACCTTCCACTGTCCCAGGCTGCTCCCAGCCATCCAGCCTGGCCTTGGGCACTGCCAGGGGCAGCCACAGCTGCTCTGGGCAAGAGCGGCAGGGTCTGGCTGAGCCCAGAGCACAGCACAGGGCAATCCCAAAGCCCACCCACAGCTGCTGGTCACAGGGGGACAGTTCTCATTCCTGCCCTGGCACTGGTGGGACACAGGATGGTTGTCCCCATTGCCTGCTCAGCATCTTGCTCCTTGTGGGGTGTTATTTTTATCACTAGTATTTCTTCTGGAATTAAAGCTTAGGGCAGCATAACTTTGTGCTTGAAAAATCCTGAACTTCTCCAGCTTTTTTTTTGTGTGGTGAAAGCAGGAATTCCCTGCTCTGGATGTGTAAAGGCTGTGCAGTTTCAGAGTGCCCGAGTGTGTGCTGTGGGACCTTCAGCTGATGGTTCAGGACTGTGCTGTCACCGCAGCCCTGCCCGAGTCCCCAGCCCTCTGTGCTGATCCATCACTGCCCAGTCCGTGTGCAGAGGGTGACACTGCCCTCCCGCCCCTCTGAAGGCCACTGTGAGGGGCTGTGGCACTGAAAAGCAGGGCTCTCCTCTGCTGGGGAGTCTCCACTTGTGATATTCACAGGTGGAAGACTTCCCCAAGAACCAGGGAGCTGGAAGCAGAGCTGGGGGAAGCATGGATCATTCATTTCTGTTCAAGCTGCGTTTCAGTGACCCTCCGTGGGTGGGGGGTAGGCAAACGCACAATTAGGAAATTGTTTGTCAATATGTCCAGCTTGGCCGCTGTATTTACAGGATCCTGGCAGTTTTAAGGCAGAGGAGCAAGTGTGAGAGAGGGATGGGAGCAGATCCTGCGTGGGGAACAGCTCGTCCCTGGTGATGTCCCTGTGCCAGCCAGCCCCGAGCATGGGGTTAGTGGTTGGAGACTGGAGCCATCTGAATCAGCACATCCCAGCCCACAGAGAATAAATTACAGGGTTTATAGCAGTGTAACACATAGTTTTCAGCTTGCATCTTCAAGTTCCAGTGCAAGTAATGGAGGAAAACAGTCAATAGTTACTTCTTAGAGCTCCACACATCTGGAAAAAAGTAAGAATTAGTCCTCAGTCTGAGCTGTCGGGGAGTTTCTTCCCTTATTTTCCTTCTGCTACAAACATTTTCCATTTTGGTTCAGTCATACTTTATTTTTAGTTGTCTGCTTTGGCTTTTTTTTTTTTTTTGAGGACTGGCGGAACAATGCAGTGATTTCATCAAGGAAAACCAACACCCTGAGCAGTGAAAGGGTCCCCTTTGGGCTGTGGTGGCATTTGGGGCAGCTACTGGAGCTGGGGTCGTCAGGATGGAGCACATAAAATTTGGAAGCTTGGAGCACATAAAATTTGGTGTAACTTGGGTAGGGGCTTGTTCATAAATGTTCTGAGCATCCAGACTGCTCTAAATTACCCTGGGGGTAATTTAGATTAACGTAAAAGTTAATCAAACGCAAAAGTGTGGCCTGGAAGCCAGGGCTGGGCATAGTTTGCTCTGTAGTTCCTGGGCAAACATCAGCAGCTAACATGTGACCAGAGATAACGGGGTAGATAATCAGATATTTAATTTATGCTTGTCAGTTCTCACCTGAAATGGCAACTGCAGCAGCCACCTCAGCTGTTCCTCCTGGCACCTCCAGGGTCAACGTTTGTAGAACTCATCTGGATAAGGAGAATATCTTTTATGTATTGTTAGAGTGGGAAGCAACAGGGTTGGCACCTTTCATTAAGATCAGACATTACCAATGTGATTTTCCCATAGCTATTTTATGGCTTAAACGCTAATGAGAATTACTAATAATTCACTTCTAAGATTAAAAGGGAAAAAAAACCCAAACCTAGATATACCCATATTTATCTCCCCAATCTGTTTATTTTTGTACTCAGTTTCTACGTGGGTTTCTTTGTCATCTGCAAAACGCTGCACTCGAGAAGCTATGAGACAAAGCCAAATGCGAGTCATTGTTACTCATCTCAGGGCTCTAATCCTCAGACAGTGATGGTTTTTGGGAGGTTTTAGCCGTGTTTGAGTGGGTAGGGCTGTGATTATTGCAGAGCCTTCCTCGGGTGGGAGATGTGCTCAGCCTGGCAGGGCCAGCAGCCCCACGCTGCCTGGGGAATGTTTGATGCACTCCCAGGGCCAGTGGAACAAATCGTGGCCAGGGTAGCACAAAGTTAGGCTCTGAGTTTGGGGGTGTGAGCGTGTCCTGTGCATTTTGCGTGCTAAAATAAATTATTTGGGTTAGAGTCTCCCCTGCTGTGCCTGGTCTGTGCACAGGAAGCTGGAGAGGGAATCACCGTGGCGTTAATTCCTCTACCTGGAGCAGCTTGTTCAGGGAGGGATTTGCACTGCTGGGTTCTGCTTTGAATCGTTCTTTTTAAAAAGTCATTTAGCTGCCTTCAAATGTCGCTAGTGTTCAGCCGGGGCGGGTGGGTGCTTACACGGCTGGATTATTGCAATCTGATTGTTCATGTAAATGAGAGGTTTGTGGTTTAAGGTCAGTGAGCTTCAGCTGGTTACGGGTTACAGCCCTCTTAGAGCAGAGGGCCAGAACCTCATCAGCTCCTTCTGCCTTTTTTTTTTTGTTGTTGTTAGGAGCACTCATTAAAATACTCCCCGTTAGTACTTCTGCGTGCTCTTTTTGTCTTGCACTCTGTGTTATTGATAAAAGCTCAGGATGCACAGGCAGGGGCTGGTAGAGACAGCAGGTGGCTGCAGTTTAATCCTTGCTTGAGGGTTGGTGTAAAGCAGCAGAGTTTGCAATATTTGCAGGTATTTAAGTGCTTTTTCCCACAGAACCCTCCAGGTGAGGGTGACTGTGCTGAGCAGGCGCTGCTGCTGCTGGGGGGCTCCTGAGACTCCCACGGGTGGGTTTGAGGACAGGTCAGATAATCACAGGGGGTATTCTGGAGCAGGGAGGGTGGGCTGGATGGCCCCCAGTGGTCCCTGCCCAATCCATGACTCTGGGAATGTGGAAGTGATGCAGCAGGGTGAGGGCTGGAGGCTGCCTCAGTCCCTGCCCACGCCACCTGCATTTCCAAAGTTTTCTTGTTTCATTGAAAGGCTGAGTGTGCTGAGCTGCTCCGGACCTGAAGCCAGCTTAGCTAAGTAGCTAAAAATTAAATCAACTTCCAGCGCTCTTTGGAGTTTTTAATGCCTTAGCGTTAAAATTACTGCACCGAAGTTTTGCTCCAACTTTCAGCAGCCCTGGGTTGGACTCTGCCCAGGCTCTGTGCTTGCAGGGTGCAGGGTCTCATGACATGCTCTGAAACCCTAGAAGTCAGAAACCTAATCCAGGGCAGTCCAGAGAAGTTAACAGCCCCTTTTATTATTTATTTACACAGACCTTTCCAAATAGCTTGCTGGAGCAGAACCATGGGTTAGTGAGCTGGTAGAGTTGTTTGTCTAGTGGTAGAGGAGTTTCACTACATTCAAGGCAGTTTTTTGTACTTTAATGCTCGCTGGAGGTGAGGAATATGGTAAAAATATATATGGCAGCTTTTTGAGCAGAATTAGTTGGAGTTTTGTTCTGCTTCCACTGCTGCTCCTGCTGCTTCTTGTCTCCTCAGACAGATCTGGAAATTGGCATTCAGGCTTTGCTCTGAAAAGGTGCTGCTGCTTCTGCTGCTGCCCTTCAATTACTCAGTTGTTTGTATTTTTGATATTTTTTAACTCCTGAAGTAGCAGCTTGGGTCTTTTTGTTCTGAATGTACAAAGAAATAAATTATATGGGAGCGTTCTCTGCTCTTTGGTTTGAACAGAATTATCTTCTGGTGGACTGTAAAGCAAATTGAGTAGGGAGAACGTAAAGCTCTGAGCTTATCTGGTTTTAACGAGATCATGCGTTTTCCAGAAGGAGTCAGATGACGTTTTAGGAATTGGTGAGTACTGATCAATGCAAAGCTTATGAATCATGTCATTAACATCTGTGCTGGGGATTGATCATAGTATGAAAACGTGGGCTGTGAGATGATTTTAAGGAAAAAGGCTTCTGCTTAAATACCTGGTAAGTGTTTTATTCCTGTCCTAATAGGAATTCATTTTGCTATACGAGTATAAATTCTAATTCTTGCTGTGTTTTTGCTGTCCTCGATGCAATATCTGCCTATTAATCATTTTCTTTGACAGCAATCATAAAACCAGCAGGAATTCATGCAGTAAGCAAAGTGTCACACGTTCAGTCATCTTTAGCAGAGCCAATAATTCATGGCAGTAATTAACTGCCTGACAGGTATCGAGTGTGTGAGGCGTTTGAGGTGGGCTTGGGTTGTTGGGGGGTTTCCTGTGCTCACCGCTGCTGGAGGGGGTGGCAGAGCTGCTTAATGAGGCTCTCGTGACAACTGCAGGAGCAGACAAATAAATTAAAATAAAATCAAAGCTCGTCACGTTCGTATTTACCGGCTGGTTAATGGCACTTAAGCAGAGCTGGAGGTGGGCGAGGCACAGCAGCCCTGCTGCATTTCCGTGCTGAGTGTGCTGGGGTGCAGAGCTGCAAGCTGATCAATTAACAATTAAATATGCTCCTGAGTTAGTCACACCTGCCTTGGCCTTCTGGAAAAGTCTCAGCAGCGTGCATGGCGTTTTGCATTCAGTGAATTCTCATTAGCTGGTGGTACCAGAGCAGGGAATAATATTCCTTCCTAGCATCAGGGGGCCACTTTCATGGTCTGATGGGGCCTGGTCTGTGCAGGGAGGACGCCGTGGCTGGGAATTACACAGGGGAATTACACCCTGACACGGGGCATTCTGGTTCAGCTCTCCTGAAAGCCATTTCTTTTCACATAAATTGCTTTTCTATCACGGGACTCCTCTCAGAGTCTGCTTTCCCTCATCAACTTGAGGTCTGAATCACAGCCACACTTGTGTCACCCCTCGCCTTCCTGAGTGCCACTTCACTGGGTTTGGGCATCAAGTAAAGCCGTCTTTCCGAGGAGATCTTGGAAATCAGGATTCCCTGGGATTTAAGGTTTAAGAAATTGGGATTTAAGAAATTGGAACCCTTAGGCTGAGCTGAGGTGGCGTGTGGCCCCGCAGGACCTGTGACAGCCCGAGTGCTGGCACGGGGGCAGAGCTGTGGGGACAGCCCGGGGCCGGAGCTGGGCTGTGCCAGCACGCTGTGCTCCCACACAGGGCACAGGCTGATCCTGCTCCTCCACCTGCAGCCTGAACGCCTTCCTGTGCTGGAGCAAGAGGCATTGCCAAAACTTTGCTGCTTCTCAGTCCACAGGGAGCTGGTGAGGGCTGGTGCGGAGGGAAACGCGACCTTTGTGCTGCTCGGGACCCTTTGGAATGTGTCACAAGCCTTGTGGATGACACATTTCCCTGTTCAAAGGACAGCGTGGCTGCAGCCTCCTCTGGACGAGGATCTCTCTGTCTCAGTGTTTTGGGCGTTTGTCCCACCTCTGACGTTAAATGATTCCCTGGCTGTTCCTGCTCTCAGAGCTGGCGGGCAGTGAGCACCCAGGGTCAGTCCAGCCACAGCCAGTGGGACCAGTCTAGCCCAGTTCAAGGTGTCCCTGCCCGTGGCAGGGGCTGGGACAAGGTGAGATTTAAGGTCCCTTCCAACCCAAGCCGTTGTGGGGCTCTGTGGTGCTGGGAAATGATTCTGTCATTGTCTCGGGGTGCAGCTGGGAAGTGCTGGACAGGCAGCTTCAGAGGGAGCTGTGGGAAGGAGATGCCGAGCTTCTGATGCCTCTGGGAAGATAAAAGGCACGTTTGTACTTTGCCTTGGATGCTCCTATCTGAAAGCAAGCCCTGCTTGCCTTTGGGAAGGAGGGCACAGAAGCAATAGCTATTGGCAGATCCAGTTATGAGAAAGCCTTTACAAAAGCCATCCAAACAGCCCCCACGCTGCTATTGTGGGGTTTATTATGCTCCTAAGAAATGGAAGCTGATTTAACAGACGTTTCACAATGAAATTAGGAGATACTACGTGTTAAATTGCATATTTTTAGTCTTGCGTGTTCAGCTTACGGTTAAAGCTCAGTTCCAATTTCCTTGGAACTGTTGGGTGTCCACAAAAGGCCTGCAGCTGCTGCACAGGGATTCTGCACAGGGAGATGTGGTTTTATCAGCAGACATTTGTATGGCTTAATTCTCTTCTGTATTTAAACCAGCAAGAGTGAACTGTTCCAGCAAATCAATGAGATTGGGGCAGATCCATCTATTCAGTACCTTATTATCTGATTGAAATTATCTCCTGATGCTTCAAAATGGGTGTAAACCAGGCACACTGCTCAGTCTGACTGTTTGGGAGAGCTTAACCCTGCTGCTGCAGTGGGCACACAGCCCTGAGTTTAAGCCCTTTTCCACAAAGAGCCTCGGAGTGCTCAGCTGTGGGGTTTTTCTGGCCGTGGACACAAAGACCTGATGATAGAATTTCACTGTCTGTATATTCTCAAGTTAATGTTACAAACACTTGTGGAGGAAAGGGGCCATCGAATGCAGATAAATACTTGACTTCTTTCCAAACGTCCAGCGTTAATTCCTTTAAAACAAACACACAGAGAAGAGCACAGACCTCAAAGCAGCCTCTTGAAAGACTCGTCTCGAGCTGTTTATCCTTTTTCCAGGCCCTGGAACCACTGCACTTTGCAGGTTATTCCACCTGCACATCCTAAGTGCTTGAGCAGATCTGTTGCTCAGATGATTGAGTCCTGCACAGTAGCTCAAATCCAGGTCTAAAGGGAGACTAATCCCTTTAGTGCCTGTCTTACTGGTGTTCCTTGGGATAACAGTGGGGTGGAGAGTGAAAAATGATGCTGGGAAGGGTGTGAATGACACTGTGGAAGTGCCTTTTGTGCCCCTGCTGTGCTGTCCTGTGTCCTCCCATCCCAGGGTCCCCGCAGGTTGGTTTGGTGACTCTAACAGTCCATGGTGAGAGATAAGGAAGAGAATCCACATAAAAACAGGCTGGCAGGGCCATTTCTTCCAAACCAGGGAAACACTGGAGCTTTTACAGAAATTGGGAATGGACTCCATTAAATTCATGGGCCATAAGTGCCCTTGCTAACAAAGATGGGGATGGGCATTCATGCAAAGATATCCAGAACTAAAATCGTACATTTGCAGTGTTCCAGGCCAGGTTGGACAGGGTTTGGAGCAACCTGGTCCAGCAGAAGGTGTCCCTGCCCCACCCAAACCAGTCTGGGATTCTGTGGTTCCTTATTAATGTATTGATTAATTATTTATTAAAAGTTCCGGTGCTGTTCAGGGAGGATTCAAACATTAAACAGCAGCAGGCATGTGGCAGTTCAGCTGCTTCTTTAAACCAAAAAAAAAAACCCAAAAACCCCAAGCAAACACAACGCAAAAAACCCTTTTGCAGGTTATTTCTGTATCTGGTACTTTGTATTTCACAGTACATATTCAACTGTTAAGTGAGCTTTGCAGGCTTGCAGTGTTTTGTATCAATATTTGATCATTTCCTCTGACTTTAAAGAAAAGAAAAGTGTATTTCAGGCACTCAAGAGCCTTATGGGAAAAGCTCTGAGCACCCTGGGGTAGCTACTTGAGTGGTCAGTGGTGTGAAGCTGTTTTGAGGAGGAGAAATCCCCCTGGTTCATATTTTAAGTACACTGAGGGGTCGATGGTTTGGTGGTGGGGTTTGTTAATTGAGTAATTGGGATAATCAAGCTAGGAAACTCTGGAGATGAGGACTGAGAAAGCCTTTAAGACATGGGCTCTTCAAGCCTCGATACAGTAATTTTATAGACATTTTCATCTGGCTGTTGGTGAGTGTCAGTGATCTGAATTCGGGGTCTGAAGGAGTCCCTGGACTCTCTGGTTTTCCGCAGGAATTCCGGGGCAGCATGAAGATGAGCTTCCCAAAATGCAAACAAGCAAGTTCAGCAGAGGAGAAGCCGACCTTCCATGGCTTTGCCACACTTTTAGGGAATGGCAGAGCACTGCTGATGCCCTCCCTTCCTCCTGCCCGAGCTCCTGAGCTGGGTGAGGTGCTGACCTGCTCCATCCTGGTGCCTGCTCAGAGCCAGCAGCTCCCAGGGGCTCCTGGGGCTCATTTCTGCTCAGCCCCTGCTCCCTGCCTCCTGCATCTGATGATGCCATTCATAAGAGGAGCTGTGTCCCCAGTTTTTCAGGGAAGGCAGAGAAAGGAGCTGTCGATGTCCTTGGGGCGCTGATGTCCGGATGTGGCTGAAACAGATGGGCTGCTAAGAAAACAAGAGACCTGGAAGGAAGTCTCAGCCTTTTCCATCGCTGTCTCTAATTTTTCACGTCCATCAAAGCACGAAAGATGAATTTCACTGCGTCTGACTCTGCTGAGAGGGAAGGGAGGGAAACATTTTGTCCAAGCAGTCAGTGTTCATTAAAAAGGGAGACGAACTTTGCTCAGCTTTCTAAAAAATGGCCTTAAAAAAATCTGGCCCAAATCTGTGCTAGTCATACATTCTTCATAACTTTCCTTTCAAAAAGCTTTTAAAACTCCTCAGCGTGGGGCTAGGAGCACTCTGGGTTGTGAAATTATCTTTGCAGACCTTGGGATTTTTTTTCCAATGGTAATTTCAGAGCTCACATGTCAACAAAGCAGTGTACAGAATTATCATTTCCCTCTGGACTTTTCAAATCTGTATCTCCAGGGGAAATCTAGAGACCACATGACATCAGCTCGGAATATATTAATAAAAATGAAATGTGGCATTTGTTAAAATCCTTTTGTTGGAGAAACATCCTCTTTTTCTGATTCAGCGCTGTGTCAATGTTACATCACACTGACTAGAGATGTTTCTGGGTATCAGCTGGGCTGACAAGCTTTAAAAATACCTGGAATCCTCCTCCTGGCATTAAAATCCACCAACATTTGCTAAAGTAATTACTTCTGTTGAATGAATCTGTGGTGTGTCTGGGGAATTTGCTGCTGCTGAAGCTTTTTTTTCCCCCTCCAACCTACGTGTCACAAAGTAATTCCTTGCAGAAGCTGCAAAAAGCCTTAATATAATCAATTCACATGCAAATAAATAGAACTCTGTTAGTTCCTGAATGGAAGACAGGCTCTGGAAAAGCCTCACACTAAGGCTTGTGGTTCTTTGGCAAGTATTTTTCAAGTGTTTCCTCCTCTTCAAGCTGGAGATCTTTCTAATTAACCAGCTAAGGCAACAAATGCTGTCCAGCTGAGGGGCAGCTCCAGGGTTCAGATCCCAGATGGTCGATATCAGGACATGACTTATCCACCAGACAGCTTCAAACGTGATTTTTTTTTTTTATTCCTTCCCCTCACCCTTCTGGTATTAAGGCAGTTTGTTATGTTCCTATCAAATATTTATATGGTTTGTCCATTGGCTTTTCCTAAGGATTCCTGAGCTGGGGGAGAGGTTTCCCCAGAGTGAGGGTTCTGCTGCTTGGGAGCTGCTTTGTTCAGCATCTCCTTCCCATCCATTCCTACAGCTGGAGTTTCCAAGGGTGCCCTGAAGAAGGACAGGAAGAAAAGGCACACGATGAGAATAATGTTAATATTTACTTTTACTGTTTCTGTGGATAGTTAAAGCCTGTATGATTTTATAGGATGATCAATACGAATTTCAAACAGTTCTTCTGTTCAGCACTGCTGAAGCACAGCCTGGCTGTAAAGTTTATCATCACTGGTAGCTGTATAAAAATACAGCACTGTAGCCTCTGTCTGTGGGGTTATTTTTTATTATATCCTACAATTAAACAGCCTGGGAATGCTCCAGGCCAGGTTGGACAGGGCTTGGAGAAACCTGGGATGGTGGAAGGTGTCCCTGCTGTGACAGGGGTGGAACAAGATGACTTTTAAAGTCCCTTCAACCCAAAGCAGCCTGGGATCCTGTGGCTGTGGTGATTGATGTGGTGATGTGCTGATTTAATTGTGTATTTTTAAAATAATCTCCCATATTGTAGAGTGAGTTTTTTCATGGAGATGAGCACTTAGATTTCTGATTCCTGATGTTTAGAGCCTCTCTGAGTTGTGGAAGACTGCATGGTAGGAGTTTCTGTCGGTTCAAATTCCCCTAACACTGTGGTTCAGTGTTTACATCGAGGCAGAAAGCAAGACAGTAAAAAATTCTGAGCTCTGGAAAGTCTGGCAAGAAGGTCTGAACAGAAGCTGGGTATTGCATCAGTGCTCTTATGGAATCTATTTTACACTGCATGGAGTGCAGGGGTCAAACTGATGGCATTCCCAAACCGTGCAGAGTATTCAAAATACCTTCAAAACTTCAGATCAAACTTGAAGTTAGATTAGAAACTGAGTTAGATGTTCTGGAGAAGTGCTGCTTTGGATGTTTTGTGGGTTTGTGTTGGAAAGGTACAATATTCTGCTTTGGCTCTGAGAAAAGATGTCAAACACCAAAAAAAAGGGAAAGAAAACCAACAAAAAATCAGCCAATCCGCACTTTTAAAGTTGAAACTTGCGTAAACCTGCTTGAATTTCCTTGGGTTGAATGTTTATGCCAAGGTTGGAGGGTTCTGCCAGGGCATTTGTAGTGCCCTGTGACAGTCTGTCCATGCTGTTTGTATCTGCACATCTCTAAATAAATCTGTTATTTACATGTGGTTCAAATGAATGAAAGTGCAGTTGAAGGGACTGCTTGGATGCCCTTGACAGTCAGTGAGGAAATTCCCTCTAACTCAACCAGGATTTCACATTTGCCCTCAGGAGACAACCAGTGAACCTGGAAAATGGTACCGACTGTACCCTCAAAATGATGGCTTTTGGAGTAATTCTGCTTCTTATGGTTTTCAGTTATCTTTGTTTTCAAAATAAAGCAAATATTGGAGCTCTTGCTCCAGTAGCGATAAAATATTTCTTATATGAGGTAGGTTGTGGTCTGGTCTGTCCTGACTGTGCAGAACTGGGGAGGTACCACCAGAAACAAACTGGGCTGCCCAAAGCTGGAGGAATTGGTTTAACAGGACGTGTGGAAAATCCTCTTTCTTGTCTGCAGGTAACAATTCCTCCTCATTAGGCCAATTTCGTGCTGTCTCTTTCCTGCTGACTTCTGCCGCATCTCTTTCAGCTTTTAGACATCCCAGGTGTGGATTCAGTGCAGTGTGGGCAGCAGCAGGGTGCCAAGCCAGAGGAATATTCCTGGGGTGGCTGTTCCAAGGGAAAGCTTTCCCAGCTTCTCCTCTGCACCCTCTTGTTGTGTGTGTGGCTCAGGGGCAGGAGCACGGCGAGAGCTGCAGATCCCACAGAAAGCTGCTTAAGCAATTGGATTTGAGATGTGCTGAATGCCTCAGCAAACCTCAAAGCTGGATTCTCTAATGGAGAGAAAACCTCATTTTGTGCGGTGCTGCTTAGCTCCTCTAAGGAGGTTTAGGAGCAGATCCTCAGTCCCCGAAACCCCCCTGCTCTGGAGATCCCAACAAAGCTGGGCTGTGCAAAGGTGGCTCTGAGGAAACACCTTGAAATAAACATAAAATCGGGGTGTTCAGAGATGTAATAACTCCAAAGTTTGGGTAACAGAAATATGTACACCTATATAAAATACGTATAAATACATAATATATGTATTCTATATAATGTATAAAATAATTATATATACCTATTTAAGGTAGGCCACAAAAATAGATGGTTTTGGCATGTCTGAGGAGTTCTTTGCCTGTGAAGAGCTGTGAGTTCTGTGTCAGGGTCAGCAGCACTGTTCTTCCTCCCAGGTACCCTCACATCTTTATAAAATCAGCACCTCGTGCAATTCCAGGTGCTGCCAGCTGAGTTCCCTCTCCACCCACAGCTTTCCCTGGATGTGGGCTCACTCCTCTGCCTGCTCTGATGGAATGGTGCCCTGGCCAAGCACCTTGCTAAAGCCCTCAGCACAGGTGGCTGATAATCTGTTTTAATTATAGTTAACGTGCTTAATTTTAGAAGTGATGTTTAAAGCTGACAAGAGGTTCCAAGGAGCCTTCCAGCTCTGCCTTCCCAGCCTGGCTGGAGTCACACAGCCTCCAGCTCAGAGGCTTTTAAATTATTTACCCAAAATTGGCTTTGAAGGAAGAATTAAAAATAAAAAAAGAAAGAAATTGAAGTCTGAATCTATAAAGAGCTTGCTAGAGGAAGGGAACAGAAATAAGAGCTCTCAAAGGAGCGCTTTGCCTTCTGCTGATCTGCAGGGAATAACGGGTGAGTTTTGGAAATCTTGTTGGTTTTAATTCCCCCCCTCAGTTTCTCCCTGTCCCCATCCCTGTTTCCCCTTTCAAAAACCGAGCAACTCCCCTTATTCCACATTTTCAGTGCCTTTTGCAGCGCTCAGCCCTGTTAGCAGGTGGACAGGGTGATGTGAATTGATAATTCCCTTCCCAAATGGGGTCCTGGCTGCTCTGCACATGGTCTGGGGCTTGCTTTGTTGTTTGGGGTTTTTAATTTGTGGAAACAAAAGCCGTGCGTGTGTTTCCCTTTCTGGTTGCTTGCAGTGGCAGAGGGGGCTGCCAGGCTGCCTGGGCAGCTGCTGAAGCACTCCATCATTTTAATATCAACTAAACCCTGCTCCCCTCAGCGCTCCACGCACAGCAATCTGTCTTCCAGGCGAAATTAAAACCAGTTTTAGCATCTGATTAGCTGTGTAATCCAGCAGTGCAGGGGGTGTGGAGAGCAAAGGGAGTGGGAAGGCAGGAGGATGTGTCTGCATCCCCTCATTTTGTGTTCTGCAGCTCAGGACAGTCGTTTGCTGAAAATTCCACCCGTTCAGTGGGAAGTGTCCTCAGCCAGGATCAACATTGGGCAGCAAAAGGTGCTAAGCCTTCCCCTTTAATCTCTGTGGCTGTGCAGAATTTCAGCTCCCCCTGTGCCTCCCGTGGCTGCTCTCACTGTGAGGGGCTCCGAGCCCCGAGTGCCTGGAGAAAACCCTGCAAGGGACGTTTCCTTCTTGCCTTGGCTTTAATTTCCCTGCTCTTTAATAGCGTTCCTTTTTAACCCATGCAGTGCCTGGGTAGGCTTATCCCCCTGAAAAAATGATTCCTGGTACTTTGCAGCTGAGACACTGAGATAATTGCTTTTCCCAGCCCTTGCCCTGAACTTGCATAGGTTTTACATCTGTTTCTCTCTTCAAAGTATCCCCCTTTCCTCCTCCAGTGTTCCCAAGCACAGCTGGAGAGTCCAAAGGACAGTTTGGAAATTCTATCAAGGCAGTAGTGAAATGTCAGATTCTGTGACCACGTGGGCTTTCAGTTCCTTAGTCCCATAGCTACAGAAGTGATGTGAAAACAATCACCCAAATGCACAAACTGCAGCCAGAGACTGTAGGATTGCAGAGATTGTTTATGCTTTAACAATAAAGCAGAGGTTTTATATCTTCTGTGATTTCTAGGCTATTAAATTCTTTATGTTATGGTGAGCAAGCTTTCAAAGCCTTCACATGATGAAGCTGCAGATGTTTTGGCAGCAGTGGAAATTTGGGATTGTGCTACTGCCTCATCAGCTACTGCTCTCTGTTGGGTTTGGGGTGGGTTTTAGCAGTTTTGGGGCTGAAATAAAACAAAGAGTGTATTTGATAGAGCAATAAACTGCCTGGTGGGGCAGGGCAGGGCAGGGAAGTTCTGCTGCTGAGCAGATCTCTGGGAATTCAGTCCTGTGGTTCCTCCAGCCCTTTGGGAAGAGCTGCTCATGCTGTCAGGAGTGGGAGCATTAACTCAGGGCTGTCGTGTGTCGAGCCAGGTCTCACTGGAGAGGTTCAGGGAGTTTGTGTGATACCAGAGACCATCAAATGTGGGGTGATTTGGGGTGATTTGGGGTTGTGCCCAAACCTGCCCCACATCCAGGTGTGTTCCTGCGGGGCCGTGTTGGGGAGCACAGGGAAAAACACCTGGTGGTTTGCTTTGCTCCACACCTCTCCTCTCCCTCTCACAGCTTCTCTCGAGTGTTACCTTTAAAGCTTTCCACAACGTTTTCAGGTGGAACAGAAGCAAATCGAGGGGCTGACTGGAAATTTGGGTGGTCCCATTGTTTTCAGCCATGGGAGTCAGGCTATTATCCCTCCACCATGGTTTAACTGTGAATGGAAAAGGTGGAAAAGAAAAGAAGATCAGGTACTGGAAGAGGCAATGCCAGCTTGGAACAAGGCTCTGGAAGAAATGGGGAGCTTGAGCTGGAAGGGAAGAGGTGTCTGGGGAGAGCTCAAATCTCCTGAGGGATTGAAGTGAATCATTGAAGTCCTCAGTCTTTAATATTGAGCCAAACTGCCCTCCCTGGCCATAAACTGCTTTGCAAAGGTCATCTTTCCTCTGGGCCTCATTGCAGTGACACATAACGGGGATATTTTGGTGGTTTGCAGTTAAATAGTGTGTTTTCAGATGGCAAAGAGCTGCATCTGTGCAACAGGAGCCATAAGCCATTACTCTGCTTTACAGAGGTAGCAATTATCAGCTATGGGCACTCAGGCAATTACACATCCGTCTGGTGGAATTGTTGCTGGAGATACGAAAAAAGAGAAAAATTATGAAGATTTGAAAGATATTTACAATTTAAATATTTCATCCAACCTGTGGTACAAAACTTTGCCTGCCCAGGTAAGGGAGAACTGAGTTATAGGTATGTACCAATGTGTGTTTACAGGTGAAACAACACACACACGACTCCAAAGGGAAGTTTTACTATTTCAAGGAGGGATCAAGTTCATTCAGTTCAGTGCTGGACTCCCCAGCAAAGCCTGTCTGTCCTGCCTGCTCTCAGGGCTGGATATTTGATGTTTATCCTCATATATGAGTTAGGCTGAAATTCCTGAGATAAAGAAAAACCTTTGAAAACTTTCAAGGCCGAAAATTGATGCCCAAATGTGAACTTTGATAGGTTTCAGGAGGGCTGAGTGTTGGTTCAGGGCTGATTTTAGTTAAAAATGCAGTGAGTGCGTCAGCTGTACCGTTAAAGGAAGATGCTGTGGCATCTAAAGGAAAATTCTGTATTTAGCAGGAATATTAAGTGTGAAATGCCACAGATAATTGAAGGAGACAGTCAGCACTGCTCAGTACCCCCAGTGTCCCTGGCTGGGGGAATTACTCAGGCTTTTAAACTCCCATTAAAGTGCTCTGCTGGCCTGATGGAAAATCCTCCGTTCTGTGCTCGCTCCCACTCAGGAGACCTTGAGAACCTGAAAATTTAGTACTACAAAATAGGCTTAATTCTTGCAGAAGGTTCCATTTGGTGTTGATATACACGTAAAATTAGAAAAGCTAAAATTGCACTGCTGTATCATGCATTCAGGAGGTTATGTGCAAGGCAAATATAATTTTTTTGAATATATATGCAAAAAACTTGATGATAATTTGAACAGTACAATATGTGTTCTGTACAAGCAGTGCTTGTGTTCCTAGTTCTGTGGTGAAAAGGGGAATTTTTGTTCCAGTGGAAACAAAAGGGATAAAATAATAAAGATTTCGGGAGGGATGTGTCTGGAGACAGAAGCGTGGGCAGTGGGACTGAAGGTGGTGCCATCACCCAGGAAACTCCTGCAGCTCCCAGGGAACCCAGCCAGCTGCTCTGTCCTTAACCAGGGATCAAGGTTATGATGGCCTTAAACCAGAACACACTCCGTTAGTGCTTAAATTCGCTTAAAATTTAACCCACGATTCATTTGTCATCTGATCTAAAATAATAATGAAATAAATCTCGATTTATCAGGGCAAGGAGGGTTTAATTTCCTCTGCCACGAGCCAGTCCTGCAGCCTGGATGGTTCTGAATAGTCACAAGTTCAGGTTTTTGAGGCAGAATCCCAGAATAGTTCGAGCTGGAAGGGACCCACACGGATCCAGTGGCGTGTGACCTGCACTGCTGTGGCTGGGATTTAACCTGGGGCAGGCAATGGTAATTATTAATTTCTAAGCAGCAGCAGCTCTGTTGTGATCAAATGAAAGCCCGTGCTGCTCGTGGGGCTGCTGTGTTATCTAAGTGGCCCAGGGTGATGCAAGCACCTATAAAAATCCGAGTGCACGCACGTGGAGCAGAGGCAGGTGACTCTGGGGAATGCAGAATCCAGCAGCCTGCTCCCCATGATAAGCAAAGCCCTGCAAATTCATGCCACTGCAGTTACTGGGCAATATTTTAATTATTAATGCAGAAAGAATTTGAATGGCATTAATTGCAGCTGGTAGATTTGTCAATAAAGGCAGAAAAGGGGAATTCAGCTCGTTTATTGTGCTTTGGAAGGCAGGTGAGGAAATGTCTTCACATCTTACAGAGTAATATTTTCTACTCTGCTTTCCACAAGACAAAGAGCACCTGTCCAGGCAGCACATCTGGATAAACTGAATCCAGAGGCTTTCAGGAGAGTGGGCCAAGGAATCCTGTCCAACGTGTAATTAATTGTTTCATGGGGATGGGGAAAACAGAAGCCAGAGCAGTGCAAGTTAATGTAATTTTCGTCTTGGAGGAGAAAGGAATGATTTGGACAATTGCTAATGTGTGGGAGCCTGCTACTGATTTTGGACAGACCTGTGGAACAGCCAGAATGCAACTTAATTCTGCTGGCCTGGGTCTGTAATTGATGGGGCATTTATGGGCTTGAATTGAATCAGACTGGACTTCTGCCTCAGAGCTTGCTGTGGGTCTGTGCAGGGTGCCAGGTTTAAAGGCAGTGGTCTCCAAACCTCTGGATGTAATTCTGATACTCCTCCAAACGTGGCTGTAAATTCGAATTACTGCAGAGCAGCCGAGTTTCAGTGGAGTCATAAGGATGTTGCACTACATAAATTTTAATATTCTGTTGCAAAAATCCATGTTAAATCTGTAGGTGACACAGAGGGCCAGAGGTGACAGCTCTGGGGTGGTTGGGTCAGGACAGTCCAAGCAAACATGTGCATATTTTAATAGGTGACTCGCTGACAGGTGATTTTAATAGGTAATATTAATTTTAATAGGTGATAGGTGAATGTGAAGCAGGGAGTCTGTGGCTGGGGTTGGAGCCCACCCTGAATGGGAATCCTGTCCCAAGGAATCGGTTCTGTAAAGCTCAGCAAGCTGGTGAGAGGCAGATGGAGTTTGGTGGAGACAAACCCACCCGCTCCGAGTCTCTCCAGGATTTGGGAAGGCTGAAGGGATTTTGGTGAAACTCTGGGTGCAGCATACATTTTCAGGTGTCAGGACAAATTGCTGACGAGACTCCTGTTTTGTGTTCTGCCCAGACAGTCTCATGAATAACTCACTGCACACAGGCTGTGGTGGTTTAGAGGCAATTGCAGCTTTGTCAGGCTGAGCACAGCTGGAAACAAAGGACTCAGGGTTTTAGAACAGACACCTTCAGCTGCACAGTCAGCCCTGGTTGGAGGTCTGAGGATGGTTTTTCTGTTTTCCAATCATTGCCTCCAATGGCAAACCAAACTCTCCCTTAACCATTGCCTCAGGCCAGGGTTTGCCAGCTGTCAAACTGAAATTAATCCATTTAAAAGGGATTTAAATAATTCAAATTAAGCCTTTCCAGCTGTAATGAAGACGTGTAGAAGCCTTCAGAGTTCCAGCTCATGGGGGAGGACCTCCTGACACCCCAGGGCAGTGGGAGTCAGGGCAGTGGGAGTTTGTACATTCCTGGGTTTCTTTAGGGCACAGCCCTGCACATCACACTCTGCTCGGGAGGATGAGGTGGAGCAAGGATCCGACCTCTCCATGTTCTGGATATTGGTGTAAATTTATGTTGTGCCTCACCATGACATAACTTGGACAGCTGGGATTTGGGCAGAGTGTGCACCTGCTTTGCAGAAGTACAAACTAATCCCATTCTGGGCTAAAAAAAGCCCAGTTTGTGGGCAGAGTGCTGGTTTGGAGCCTCCCCTTGCCCTGTTCCCCAGGGGTTTTCCTCCAGCATTACCTCAGCTTTTGGTGCCACAGGGCTCCATCAATGCAAACGGGCACTGTGTTTCTCATGCCTCATAATTCATTCTAAATATCTTAATTGTAAAAATAATTGTTTTAATTCAACACTGAGCATAAGCGCTGCTGACTTTTGTTGTGTACATCAGGAAGTTGTTCTAAAAAGAGGCAGAACCAATCCCCCTCGGAGGTCCTGGGAAGTTTGGTAGCCCTTGGAGTGCTGAGCAGTGCTGGTGGTGGCACCAGACACCCAAAATGCACAAGGTGAGACGTGTCCTTGGCCGTGACTTCAGCTTGCTCCTAGCACAACAAAAATTAAAGCTGATTGCCTCCCCCAGCGAATCCAGCAGAACACTTCCTTCCTGGGAAAACATCTCCAAGGTGCTGCTTTTGCCAATTCATCCCCCAGTGGAAAAGCTTTCTGGAGAGCACAGGGGGAAGATGAATGCTGCTCATTTGCTGGAGATGGGGACAGGCTGCAGACTGTGCCAGCTCATCACAGCACCGTGCTCAAGAATGTTTTTTAATGCAGCCATTTCCCTTTTCTCCACATCTCACAGTGATGGTCTGGTTCTGTTTTCTGCTGCCACGCTTCACATCTTCTGTAAGAAATGAAGGTACAGGTCATGGGGAGTTAATTGGGAGCTCAGCTCTTCCCACAGGCCACGGAAAGACCATTTGGAAACAGAAATAGAAAAGCTGCCCTAATGTCCCTGCAGCCCTGGCCTCTTGGAATGGCTTTGGCTCGTGTCCTTCACGGGCTGGGGCTGCAGGGTCCCTCGTGGGATTTTGGATGGGTGTCTGTGGCAAAGTGCAGTGAGCTGACACAATGAGAGGACACCAGACCAACCTTACCTTCATCTCCACATAAATACCCTTTTAACAACACAGCTGGTTTTAGGAACTGTGAATTAGCGCCGTTCTCTCTGCGTTTCCATCCTTCAGCTGAGCACTTGGCATTTTAGCAGGAGGGGTTTTTAAAGCTGACCTGGTTCCAAACCAAAGGATAAATTCCTGTTTGCTGGGTATCTCGAGCATTTTTTATGATCCAGCTCTTTATCTGATTCACCAAAGCTCTGAGCATAAAACCAAATACGCATCCACGAGTTGTACAGGCAAAGGAAAGTTATTTCAAATATTGACTCTTCCTATGGATTTCTTTAGCTCTATTTCCCCAGCTTTTCCTGTTTGTAAAGATGGAAAGAGACCATCTCTTCTTTACTTAGGAAGGGGAGAAAAATGGTTATTTAAAGTTATTTAAAGTGATTAAAATGTAGTTATCACATCCAGGATTGAAAGTCAGGAGTTTCACTGATCACTGGGTGAGATTAAAACCACCCTGTAGAGGCTCTCACCTGAGCACAGTCCAGCCCCCAGTACCTGTGTTCCAGTAGTTGCTCTTTGTAAAAATTAAATTTCCGTTAAACTCCAATTCCCTTGTTATTGTAGGCCAATATTTTCCTTGCGCGTTTTTTTCCTTTGAGCTATTCTGCATCTGAGCCTCCTTTCTTCTGAAAAATTAGTTAAAAACAAAAAAAAAGGCTGAAAATCTCCACAACAAAGAAAGCAAATCCCAATGATCCAGATTCAAAACCTTTTTTTTCAAGTCCAAGGCTGGTCCCTGTGAGAAAGAGATGAGCTGCTTTTTGCAGAATGTGGGGCTGCAGGGGAATTTTATTATGAACCTCTTTCTTTGTAATATGCTTATCTCATTTAGTCACAGTCAAGTATTAAAATTTTATATCAGTCACGACTGTATATTCATGGGTTATAGGTCCTACGGATGATTTTCTGTGACTTGCATTCTGCACCAGTTCTGAGGAGATACAAATGAACAGTCTGTGCTGGGAAGCCTTAACAAACTGCAGTTTAATATGGAGAAGTCTTAAAAATTAAATCGAGATTTTGCTCTTTCGTCGCCATAAATGTAGGAGAGAAAAAAGGCAAACGTGAAATAACTGGAAACTGGGAAAAAGGATCAAATTCACCTTTTTTCCTTGAGGGAGTGGTGACGTGCAAGTGGCCTCTTTATCTCAGCAAGACATGAGAGGGTTTGCCTGGCTCACCTGGTGCTGGAAGCACCTCATGGAGCAGCTGAAACAGAGCCCCTGCTTCAATCAGGAAATCAAACATAACCCTGATCAGGATATTCCAAATGTAATTGCAGAGTTTGGGTGGAAGGAGTGCAGAGGAAATGAGGAGCAGCAGGAGTAACTTTAATTCTGGGAAGCACTTTAGGTGCGGTTGGTGAGAGGAAGGTTGTGAGAACCTTCCCCAAGCCCTGGGGAGAGGAGACGAGAGCCAGGAGCAAATGCAGTGTGACAGGGAGGTGTCCTGGGAGAGTCCAGCGCTGGGAAAGGCTCCAGGGCTGGTGACAGAGGAAAATCCCCCGGGGTTTTGGTGTAAATGAGCTCTGCAGTGAGGGGAGATGGGGGAAGCTGGGACCTGCTGAGCATCGGGGCAGGGGCTGTGAAACAGAAATCACTGTCAGGGGTGGGAGGGGGTTCGTGGAAGTGCCCAAATTCATGGGAGTGCCCAAATTCAGGGGAGTGCCCAAATTCATGGAAGTGCACAAATTCATGGAAGTGCACAATTTCAGGGGAGTGCACAAATTCATGGAAGGAGTGCCCAAATTCATGGAAGGAGTGCCCAAATTCATGGGAGTGCCCAAATTCAGGGGAATACAGAGCATGGATAAGTGAGGAAGGAGGGAGGGTTTGCTGGGGGTGCTCAGTCTCAGTAAGAAAGATCTAAGCAGAGTCAGCCAAATAACAGAGGTCAAACCCTTGCAAAAGACTTGGACATTTAGAAACAATTTCTGCTCGCACTAAGCGCAGTGCAAGTGCCTAATTCACAGAATCAGGGAGTGGGTTGGGGTGGAAGGGACCTTAAATCCCATCCAGTGCCACCCCTGCCATGGCAGGGACACTTCCAGTGTCCCAGGCTGCTCCAAGTCCCATCCAGCCTGGCCTTGGACACTGCCAGGGATCCAGGGGCAGCCACAGCTTCTCTGGGCAGCCTGTCCCCATGTTTTACCACCCTCATTGTAAAAATCTTCTTTCTTCCGTTCGATCTCAGTTTACCCTGTGCTGAGAGTGTTATCAGCCAACTCTTTGATGCATTTCTTTCAATCCATTTGTGCCAACATCTGAATCTGCTCCAGCTTTCCGACACTGTTGTTTCCCCCAGCTGTGACAGGGCTGAGTGGCTCCTGGGTGGGTTGGTTTGGTTGTGATCACTCTGATTTTGGAGTGCAGTGACTGCAGTCGGGCTCATCCTCATCATCTCCATCCCCCCTCAATGTGTGCCCTGCCAGCAATTAAACTTCCAGCTGGGAAATAAGGAGAGCGTGGTTGAGGCTGCCTCACTAAAGGAATGAATGTATATCAAATAAATGACAGCAAAGTGACAGAAAGAGTCTCTGCAAAGCCGGTGGTGGGATGTTACAGGAGCCTGTGACAGCCTCTGGCTGAGGGAAAACGATGGCTTTACCCACAAACAAATGGATCTCTTCTCTGGGAAGGGAACAGCATTCCAAACAAAGCAGGGAGGGATCACTCTCATGCCAGGGAAATGCCCCACGCCACCCTCAGCTCATGCTGCGGGTAGAAAGTGGCTTTAAAGTGTGGTTATTAACCTGCAGAAGGAGAGCAGGGTACAAACTCCAGCCAGCCTCAGGATTACTCACTGGCACTGTTCAGCATTTCAATAGATACCACTTGCTCGGGGTTTATTTTTAATGAATTAATGGGGTGTGCAGTGATTCTCCGTTTTTAACCAAAATTCTTACCTCTGACTTTTTTTTTTTTTTTTTGCCTCAGTTTCCTCATCTGTGGAACGCAGGCAGTGCTGAGGGCTGCTGCCCCTCCCTCGGTCAGTGCTCTGGTGGTTGGCAGCTGGCTCCCTGCAGTGTGGAATGTTTTATACCCTCTCAGGTGTTGCAGCAGCACCCGAGGCCCTGTCTGCAGAGCAGGTTTCCCTGAAGGGCAGCCTCAAACCTGGGGAGGGGAAAGCAAGGTCCAAAGGGACCTCCAGCAGCACAGCTCCAACTTCTGAGTGGGGCTGCCCCCCACAGCCCCTGGCCCCTCACTCGCTGTTGTTCTGCCACTAATATAGCCAGGATGAAAATTAAAAAATTATGCAAGGAACATATTCCTCTATTTCCCAGATTTCCACGCAGCCCAGCACTGGCTGAGCTTTGTTTCTGTCCCCAGCAGTTTCTCCTCTTTGCAGACGAGCTGGAAGGTGTCAGCTACAGGATTCATCGCTGTTTCCACAGACAGCAGCAATGAAATCATCTGGCTTGATGTTCCTGCATATCTCCATTGCTGGGGCTAAATTATTGCCAGCAATAGAGCTAAAGCTGCTATCTGTCCTCTAAATGCAAGGAACATATGCTGTAATTTCTTACCACTTGCCTGGGCATTATTCTAGAGGTGATTGAAATGGCACTGTGGGTGACAGCACATAGGTGTTACTTCAGCTCTGTTCTGGCAGTCAGTAGTCCAAAATGAAAAAAAAATTAATTTGAATTTATCTTAAAAATTAAATCCTGTGAGATTCTGGTGAAGAAATCTTAGTGAAAATGAATTGCTCAAGAGTGATTTCATTTTGACCCCTATAACTCTCAGAGGCCATAATTGTTGCACCCAGCAGGTGACATTTCCTTGAGTTTATCTGCTTTTATTAATATGCTTATGGAATATATAGGGAAGGTTTTCTGAACTCAGGGAGGTGCCAAGACCTTTTGCAGTTGTGTTTATGGGCTAGAGAACCATCCTGGTCAGGCACTGGAGCCAGGACTCCTCACCTTCACCTCCAGGGTGTGAAATCCATCCCAGCCCGGGTAGCCTCAGTCCAGGCACTGCAGTGCTAAATTTCACAGGCACAGCTGGAGTGGTTTTGCTCTGGGTCCTGGAGAACCAGGGCAATGTCTGAGCACAATCCAGAGTCCAAGACTGAGGCTTCCCAAGGAAACAAGAGCTTGTTGGGATGGCCTGGTCAGCAATGGCCACGGATGGCACAGCAGTGCCCTGGCTCTCCAGCTGCTTGCAGACAAGGCAGTGCTGGTATAGAGTGTGTTCTTGTTGGGGAAGAGCTTGGAATTGTTTCCTTAGGCCGTGTTAGAATATGAGCTACACAGGCCGTGTTATAATATGAACTACACAGGCTGTGTTAGAATATGAACTACACAGGCTGTGTTAAATATGAACTACACAGGCTGTGTTAGAATATGAACTACACAGGCTGTGTTAAATATGAAATACACAGAATGTGTTGGAATATGAACTACACAGGCCATGTTAAAATATGATCTGCACAGGCCGTGTTAAAATATTAAATACACAGGCTGTGTTAAAATATGAGCTACACAGGCCGTGTGCTCTGTGTGTGCACAGCCTGGGGCAGGGTCAGGAGGGCTCGGATGGGGATTTTGTTCAGTGGCTAGACAAAACCAAACCTGGCACATGCCACACTCCTGGAGGTGGCAGGCACTCAGGGTGTGTGCACAGCAGCTGTGTGAGCCCAGGAGCAGGAAGGAAGCATGGTTCAGTCTGGTGCCCTTTTAGCTGCAATTTGCAATCTGCAGCCGGTCAAGGCAAAGCTTCCTGGTCCTTTTATCTTGTCTGTGGCTCTGCTTTAGGACAAGGGNGTGTTAGAATATGAACTACACAGGCTGTGTTAGAATATGAAATACACAGAATGTGTTGGAATATGAACTACACAGGCTGTGTTAGAATATGAAATACACAGGCCACGTTAGAATATGAGCTACACAGGCTGTGTTAGAATATGAACTACACAGGCCATGTTAAAATATGATCTGCACAGGCCGTGTTAAAATATTAAATACACAGGCTGTGTTAAAATATGAGCTACACAGGCCGTGTGCTCTGTGTGTGCACAGCCTGGGGCAGGGTCAGGAGGGCTCGGATGGGGATTTTGTTCAGTGGCTAGACAAAACCAAACCTGGCACATGCCACACTCCTGGAGGTGGCAGGCACTCAGGGTGTGTGCACAGCAGCTGTGTGAGCCCAGGAGCAGGAAGGAAGCATGGTTCAGTCTGATGCCCTTTTAGCTGCCATTTGCAATCTGCAGCCGGTCAAGGCAAAGCTTCCTGGTCCTTTTATCTTGTCTGTGGCTCTGCTTTAGGACAAGGGTAATTCTGATAAATGCTTGTAAGTATTTCCCTGAGTTTCCAGAGGTAAATATAAGTGAGCTCAGAATTACGTGGTGTCGAGCTTTGTCTGCTTTGACTTTGAGGGAGAACTCCCCTGAGAAGGTGCTGGACTTTCAGCTCATGTAAAAGGTGCAAATGACACTGCTTTAAAGCAAGCCAGTCACTCCAGTGTCATTCCACAGCTTCTACCAGGATTTCTGCAAACTCTCCCTTTCCTGGGACCGCAGAGCCCTTCTGGAGTCCTGCCTGCTTTTTCCTGTGCCTCATCCCAGGTGTCTGAGCTCCACACTGGGAGGTTTTCTGCCTCTGAAGGTCAAAATCCTCGTGGTGACATCACAACTGATGTGCTTCCAAACGGGCTGAGCCCATGGAATTACTGGGAGGTTTCAAGATGAAAACATAAGGAGAAGTGAATCAGCTCTTACGAAACAATGACCTCCTCCATCTCCCCGAACAACTTCAGCAGTGCAGCAAAAATAACACAGAGGAACCGAGCTGTTCCCAGAGGGAAAAAGGGATCAGGTTGGCAGCTCGGGGGTCTGACGGAGCAGGAGGATGGATGCCCTCCTCCACTGCACACCCTCACTCCAGCTCCAGCTGCTCTGGAAGCATGCAGCCTTGATGCTCTTGGGTTTTATTCTAATTATTGCGACTGTGACAGAAATTGCTCTTACCAATATGTACTTCAGTAACGTTTTGCTCTTATTCAGCATCTTTGCATTGAAAATCTCGGAAGTGCTTAACAGAAGGCAGTGAAAATCATCTCCACTTTTTCCTCAGGGGAAGCTGAAGCAGGCTTGTAAGGACCTCTGGTGTGGATTGATAGCTCTCTGATTTTGGAGAGGCAGCACACTCAGATTTTTTAGGGTGTTTTTGCTGCTCTTTTTTTCCCCCTCTTTACTGGAAAGCCATTCCAGGAGGATGCAGGGGGTGCCACAGTCGCTGGGAAGATGTCAGAGATTTTGGGCTGGGTGTGTTTTGACCTTGAACCCAGGAAGAGAGAGCTCTGTGCTGCTCAGTGACAGATTGCGTGGCAAGGATGAGGAAGGGAACCTGCCACAGGTCACGTCTCTGCAGAGGTGACTCCCTGGACACGCTGTCATCCAGCAGAGACCTCACGCAGGGAGACAGGAGAGGCATCCTGGTAGCACTGGAGAGCTTGGGCTCGTGCCAGAGGAGCACCTGAGAAGGATGAGGAGAGGAGGCAGGAGCCCAGCACTCAGGGGTGCTCCTGAACCCTTTGTGTTTCTCTATTTCCCTTCCCAGCTGAATTACCTTCCTCCTGGTTTTGTGTGGCCACGTTCCCATGTTGGAGCACAGGCTGCTCGTGGCCATGGCCCTGCAGGGAGCTCACCTGGCTGCCCCAGGCTTTGTCCCAAACACACCTGGCTCCCAGGCCCTTGGAAAACCGTATTTCTCCCAAAATGGGATGATATTTCTCACTGAAGGGATGAAAAATCCCGTGTCTCCTAAAAGCATCCACTCTGTGCGTCCCTGCAGAGGAGAACTGAGAGCCTGGGGTGATAGGAGTGGGTGTGGGAAGGAGAAAACTGGAAGGATTTCCTGTCCATGAGGAGGGACCAGGACAAAAATTAGGGAAGGAGAGGAAACAGCCAGTCCATGACATGAGGCTTGGTACAGGGGCCTTGGGGCTGACAGCCCGGGGCAGCTCTGGGTTGTCAGGGGCCTGGGGAGGGTTTGTCACAGGGGGACACCTCGTGTGTCAATTCTGAGTCACATTCCTGCCGTGCTTCCCCGTCCTTGGAAGAGCTTCCAGTAACTTTCAGTTACTTTGAAGGTCACCATTAGCAATGCCAGCCCAGAAAACTGACGGAGCTGAAGGAAATACAGTGATTTTCTCATCAGAGGAGTCTGGTGAGTAAGAACTGAAGCAGGACACAGAAACCCTTCCTCAGATTTGAGGAAAGGGCTGTAAAAGCCTTGGGCTCTGAGCTCAGCCCAGCTGAACTCGTGGTATTTCCGTCCCAGACAGGGATGGGGGCACTTCCCTGCCTCTGGCTGAATGCAGTCAGTAGGGTTGTGCAGTCAGATGCCATCACAACACATGCTGCACAGATGTCTGACAGGTAGGAGAAGCTGATGGAGTACTTCAGACGCTATTTCTGTGGATTATAGTCCTAACATCAAGCTCCTGACCCGCCACCACATTTGCAAAACTCCAGAAAAGTAGTGGAGAAATTCTCGTTCAAAAAAATTTCCTTTTCAAGGGATTCCTCTGTGAAAGTGGAAAAGATCTGGCAGTTGGTTGGACAGATCCTGGTTGACTTTTTTCTTTCCTTGTGTGTCATTTGCTGCTGTTTGAACCACGACAACTGGTGAGCATCATTGGAAGAATCTGTGCTGAGACTGTGCTGAAGAGCACACATGAAAACTTAGCTCAAGTTTGACCAGAAACAGCACAGAGTTGCTTTTTAATGTGATCTATGATTTTAGAGCCTAAATTACTTTGGGGTGCCCTGCACCCAGAAACAGCAGTGATCTGACCTGTGCTCTGGGGTTGAGTTCAAGCTGCCCCAGTAACACAAACGCAGAACAGGCATTTCAGTGGTGAAGGAGATGGCTCTGCAGTAAAGAAGAGGTGGGGGAAAGTTGTTTTTTCTGGGAGCAGGAGAAGCCTGACCCGTACATTTTTGAGAGGTTCCCAGAGTTGTAAAACAGATCAGCCTTGGAGCTTGTGGGGTCTCACAGGGAGGAGGATGGGTGCCTTCCTCCAGTGAGCCCCAGCCAGCTCATTACACAACCTCAGCCCTTCCAGTGCCGTGCAAAAACCTGTCAAAGTCCATGGGCAGGTTCAGGGAATACCGTGGGAGCTCAGAGGGGCTGATACATATTCTGGGGGCAGACTAGAATATATTCTGATTTATATTCTCTCTGGTTCAGTGGTGTTTAAGAGGATAATCCAGAGGAAAAATAATCACGAATAAAATTACAATCGGAAGACAAAACACACTTTCTGCTTGGGCGTGAAAGTTACGCTACAGCGTTTCGCCGCTTCTGCATCGCCGGTATTGTTCCAAATCCCGGGTTGCAAGTCGCTAATAATAATACCGCCGCTCCATTTTGGGCTGAGCGGCGCAGGAGGCGAACGTTACCCGGGAATTAGCGGGGAGTTCAGGGGGAGCAGCAGCATCGCTCCGTTCCGCTCCGTTCCGCGCAGCGCTGCGGGGCTGGCGGGGCGCTGACCTTGCGCTGCGCCCGCAGCCGCGGCTGCCGGTGGGGCCGGCGCATCGCACCATGCTCGGCAAATGTGCTGAGCGGCGCAGAAGCCCGGCCAGCCCCCAGCCCTGCACTGCCCGGCCCCGGCTCCAGCCCCAGCCCCAGCCGCCGGCAGCGCCCGCCGGAGCGCTCGCTGCGCATCCGCCGCGCGGGGGAACCGTGGCAGCTCCACCTGGATGCTCGGTTTTATTTATTCGCGGCCCGCGGAACAATGAAGTCAGAGGTAGGTGAATGATGCAGTGCAGAAGTTGCTGCAGCAGGGGCTTCGCTACGGAGGTGATTTAATGTGCCGGGCTGGCGGCGGGGAAAATGTTAGTAAATTCTGGTTTTGCATGGATTGGGGCTTGCGGGGAGGCAAAACCGGGCGTTCTGGGTGCAGCTGATGACATTTTCTAATTATACGGCTTTCTGTTATGCCTGAAGTAGTCGTGTACAAAGGTTTTGCTTCCCGGGTAATGACAGAACGCCAGGCTTTTCAAGGCAGAGCTACCCATTTAACTTGCTGGAATTAGCGGAATGTCGTGTTTCATCCTTATAAATGCATATCAAGTTCTCAGCAGAAAAATAAGGGTGTTAATCATCGCAGCTGATGTGCTGTGCTATGTAGATTGCTCGCATTGATTTCCAGGCTGGAGGTTCAGGTTTCTTATTTGCATTTAGTCAATCAAGCCCGTGCCCACCCTGAATCCCTCCGGGTGAATTTCTGTTGATTTTGTTGCTGGATGTATTTATTCTTCTTTGTGTATCTGCCTTTAAATAAATCACGGGAACAATAAACAATCCTACAGCAGAGGGAGCAGAATGTTTCGGTTCCATCGCTGCAATCTATGCAGCTGGGGAAGGAGGGGTTTATGCAAACCATGAGTGTGGTTCAGGTTGATAAAAATCGATCTCCTGGCTGTGCTGTCCATGGGAAGGTGTGGATTCGTGGGACAGACACGAGATTGGGTTCTCAGCAGAGTTCCCCAAGCACAGCCCTGGCGCTGGTCTGTCCATAGGTGCTCTGTCCTTATGTAAGGGCTGGCTGGGGTTTCTCCTGGGGAAAGGGCTGGCATTTAGGGGGCTTCCTTCATTTTTTTATAGCTCTTAGTGTATGTCATACATTTCTTGGGCTTAATAACATTTTTACAGCAATTTTGCTAATTCCTGCCAGGGTCATTGGATTTAAGAGGTGTTAGATTAGTGATAGTAGGTTAATATATTTTTATTTTAATGAGGTATTAATCGCTGCTGGGTTTGCCAAGTACCAATTACTTGAGGCTGCTTTGGGTTTGGTCTGCCCGTGCTCCCTGAAAGCTGCGGAACGGTCGGAACAAGGGAAGCAGGAATCAGAGCTCAGCACTGGGGCAGGAAGTTACAATATTCCCATTTAAAAACCCAAGGTCTCGAGGAGCTGCTTGTCAAAAAGTCACGGAATCACAGCTGATGCTTCCGGGCTTTACCCAGCAGTTTGACTGGGAGAAGGTGATCTTATGGAGCTTTTAATTTCCACATGCAGCTGGAAGGAAAGGGATGAAAAACCCCCTGAAGGGACGAGCTGAGTTAAAGTTAAAATTCATCGCCAGAGTGCTGTTTTATGGGAATCTTCGGGAACAGAATGAGAAATCCCCTGAGCTGTCATATGCTCACTGACACGAATGCCAGCAGAGTTTCTGTGCTGTGGAGCAGGGCTGGCTATGAGCCCTGGGAATTTGGCCCCGACTTCTGTGCACGGTGAGGGTTCCCTGGGCAGCAGGTTTGGGGGTGGAATGGGAGTGCCATGGGAATCTGGGGTGTCTTCAAGCAGACTGGCAGGTGCCAGGTGCGTTAAAGGGTGTTTGGGCTGAGGCACTGTCACCTGGAGAAGGTCACAGAGACACTCGGCTGCCCGCAGCTCCGAACTCTCCCCTTCTCCTGTGTTTTCCCAGGTCTTGGGCAGCCCAGGAATGTGGGCACCACTCTCCTCAGCCACTGCAGGAATTTGGGAAGTGCCTGCCGGGGTCTGTGCTGGGCTCTTGAGCGATGGGTCACTCACCCCATCTGTGTGCAGCACCCAGGGGTCCAGCCAGCAAGAGAGAAACTCTGCTGTGTTTCTCTGGAAGAGAAAAATACTCCTAAATGCCACTAAAAATGACTTTTTTCCCCACTAAATTATCATTTGGTTTTAAACACTGCACCATTTGAAAGCAATAATCAAGAGGGTTTTTTCTAATTTTTTTTTTTAATAAGTAAGTTAAAACAGGGGGGTTTCTCAGTTAAATGGTACTAAAAGATACTGGTCTGCAGCTTAAGAAAAGATCGAGGTCTTGAATTTATAAACTGATATAATTGGAATTGCAGTACTTGTGCTTGTAGTTGAATTCAATGTGAGATGTTTGAAGATCTAGAGCTTTTCCATTCGTGTTTTTGGCTTTCCCGTAACCTGGACAGTAAAGATTGTGCACGTTGGGCGTGAAAGTTCAGTATTCCACACACAAATTGAGGTGGGGAACTGGGGGCCTTCGGGCCCTTCTCACTGAAATGATGGATTTCTGGGGGGTGGAGGCTCGAGGCAGGTCCCACTCCCCGTGTGCCGTGCCGAAGGAGCTCCGGGAACAGGGAAGGGCCCTGGTGCTGAGGAGCCCAAAGCTCCCTGCACGGACACTGCTGCCAGGCTGGGCGAGGGCACACAGGGCAGTGCCAGCAGCTGGGGCTCTCCTGCACGGCTCTGACACACCCGGGTGTGTTTGGTGAGTGTGCAACACCAGAGCTGAGCAGTGCTGGGCAGGGGTGAGGCTGCTCAGCATCGCTGGGGCTCCTCTGCTGCTGCTGCTGCTGCTGCTGGAGCAAAGCAGGCTCTGCTGGGAAGGGTGTTTGTGGCACCCAGTGCTTTGCTGGGGGGATTCCATGGGCAGGCACCATTTTTGGAAACTCCTGCCTGTGAACGGCAGTGCTGGCACAGCAGAAGCTCATCCCCTGCAAGGACAGCCAGGAGCTCAGTGACGAGGAGGCAGCTGCGAGTTCGAACAGGTAAATTGTAGTGCTGCTGGTCTCCCAGCGTTTGGGTATCGCTCCCTCCCCAGTCTGCAGGGAACTGAAATGCTTTGGAAGGAAATTCTCATTTTCCAGGAGAGAATTTTTATTCAGGAAGGAAGGAATGGCAGGCAAGTTGGAGCTTGCTTTGAGACTTCTCCCAGGCAGAAGCCTCTACATTTATTTATTAGAGGGGACTCCTTCAGAAGCAGGAACTTGAGATTTGGCAAAGCACAGAAGGATGCCAGGCTGCTGTGCTGTGCCCATTGGAAAGTTAAGTCACCTTCTGAAGCCTGAGAAGGGAGATGATGGGGAAAAAGAACAACATTGGAAAAAAAATTTGCTTTTCAGCAAGGCAAAACTGTATGTCTGTACCTCTTGCAAGAAACAGCTTAGCTGGCTGCTTCCTCCAACAGCTGCAGTCACCAAAGTGAAAAATCCTGCTGAAATTCACTTTAATCCAGGCTCCTCATTCCTTTAGGTCTCTGAAAAAAAAATTCACAGACCTCGTACATGTGAGGACTGAGCAGCGTGGAGTTCAGGAAGTGTTTTGGCCACTTAGTTAGAGTTTTTGGCCACTTAGTTAGAGGTTTTCTGATGTGGGCAGAGGGAACATGTACCAGGATGATGCTGTCCAGGGGTGGTTGTACCTTTTCCAGTAGGAAGTGCTGATGTGGTGTGGTGGCATTCAGAGGGACAGGACTGGGATGTGGTTTGGATGAGGGGGAGGAGAGTTAAATCTGCTGCCTGTTATCATTTTGTCTGTTGTGATAGCTGGTAGATCTGGAGCTGCCATAAGAACTCCTTCATATTTAATATCAGGCCTGAGGGCCATGACCTTAAGGAAAATTAATTCCGTGGGCTCTGGATCGGATCCTTGGTGAATGATCCTGGGTTTGTGGGCTTTGCTGGGTTTTGTTTTGCTCTACAAAAATATAAATAAATGTATCAAATCAGAACTATGTAGTTTTTCCTTCTGGAATGATTTTTACAAACATTTGCTGATTGAAATGCACAGCACAGATGCAAATGTCTTCATTTTCCAGATGGAAAGACTGAGGGAGAGGAAAGGAGAGAACGGTTTGTTCAGCCGCGGGGGAAAGTTGATATTAGAGGCAGAGTTGGATTTTAGAAACCTTCATTTCGGTTCTGTGCTCTCCCAGCAGCCTGGGAGCACGAGGCAGGATCAATGTCATAGGTTTGGTCAATGAGATAGAGAAATAGCTTTTTACAGGTGTGATTGTGTGCGTGTGCACGTGAGACCTGCAGAACACAGGGCCTGGCAAACGTTTTTAGCTCTTTTGGGTGCAGACAGCTCTCGAGGTGAGTTCCCCTCAGTGTCTCGCAGGCAGTGCTGAATTGACAGGATAACTGAGGTGGGTGTAATCACTTGTTCCACATTACAGCCCTGGCTGCATCCTGCTCCTTCTGGGGTTGTAAAAACCCGGGGGAGCACAGCTGCACTGCCCTGACCTGGCTGTAATGAGCTCAGCAGTCAAAACAGCGGAACCAACCAATATCTGCAGACATGCAGGGAAAGGACACTCAGGAAAAGGATTTTTCCCAGTCCTCCCAGTCTTCTCAAGCGCTAGTGCAGTGCTGAAGTCCACTCTGAAGAGGCAGAAACAGAGCAGCACAGCTGAGGTGGGATCACACTGAAGGACAAAAACCCAACTGCTTCACAGGGGTCAGTTGGGAAGACCTCCTTGGGCTCGAGGCAGATACTTTCATACTGCTGTTGTGCACTCCAGCAGTATCTTCCTAAGATTTAAGCCAAGATTTGGATCAATTGAGGCAGTCTTCAAGGCAACAATCAGCAGAGAAGGCAGGGGTCAAGGAGTGTGGCTGGAGAAGGTGGCCTGGCGTGCGTTTATTGTGTTTTTCAGTGTGCAATAAAGGCTGTTGGTTCAGCTGTGTGCCCCTTCCACGAGGCTTCACCCACAGAATATTCTTGGATTCAGTTCCAAAAGGGGGGAAAAAATTGTATTTCCTTTTAGACACTGCTCTCTTTTCTCTCGTTTGATAGCTGCTGCCAAAGAGGGATGGCCTCAGATGTGGGGTTTTTCCAGCAAAGGGCCATAGGAAAATATTTCCTGGTAACCAGACCTTACTAGTTGGATACTATTTATGGGACATGTTAGTATCACCATGATGCTTTGTATCTCTTGATTAACATGATGAATAGCCCAATGGAAAAATAAAACACCATTCTGTTATCAGCAACAGAAGTGATGAGATGGGAAAAGGGAAGGGCAGAGCAACACCTTGGTTTAGGTGTGAGCATAAGGCATTTGTATTGCAGAGAGGAGCTTATCTGGGCCACTCTGCTCCTGAATCAGTGGCACACATGAATTTCTAAAGCACTGCTGGGGGGTCAGTGATGGTAACATTAACCTGCTGATATAAGTGTGGAAAGGAAACGAGCCAAAGAAAATAATTGCGGGGTTAAATTTCACTCTGCTCTCCCTGCCTTCCTGTTTGTGAGTTGCTGTGAGCCCCGTTGTCATGGGACTCCTCTGTAGTGCCATTTGTTTTGTCACTTCATCCCACCCTGGACTTTGCCTCTTCCCAGTGCTCCCGCTCGGCTGCTGCGCCCATCTCCTGTCTCCACGGTTCAGGAGCCGTGGCTGTGTTGGCTCAGCAGCAGCCAGAGCCCCAGCTCAGCCTGCACAGCCCCTGCCAGCCCAGGAACGTGCCCTGTGGGGTGGCCCAGCTTCCCAGGGAGGACACGGAGGCTGTGGAGCAGGTGGTGCTGCAGGTGCCCAGGCTGGAGCCAGTGATTCCTGCGGGATCCGCTGCTCTGGGGTGTGGAGCTCCCCGGGGTGGCTGTGCAGGACTGACCTGGCCGTGTCCAGCGTCCTCAGAGCTCACATTCCAGACGTGTCTGGGGCAGACAGCGGGATGGACAGGGCACAGAAAGGCAGAGGACTTTGTTCCCTCCCCAGTGCTGGCTCAGGCACTCCGCAGCTGGACGAGGGCTGGAATTCTGTATTCCCCCACAAGTTCCACCCCAGAAGTCCCAGTCCAGGTCTGACCAGCAGCAGTCCTTGACTGGATGCCTGCACCCCTCTGCCTCCAGCCTTCACAGATCCAGGAGCTTTGATTTTGCTCTTGTCCCCATTCCTGCAGGGCACCAAACAGGAGCCCAGCCCCAGCTTTCCAGTTCAGCCTTCACACCCACTCTTTTTGTGAAAAGATAAGGAAAACCACAGAGGAGATTTATGTGCAACTTCTGTTTGGCTCCAGAGCTTGGCCATCGGTGGAAGTGAATGAGGGAGCTGTCAGCTGTGGGAGAATACGAAGTGTTAGTATGCAAAAGGAGCAAAACTCGAGCAATTCTCATTGCTGAGCTTTCTGCACCCTGGTACAAGCTGTTTGTTACAGCAGTGTCGGGTCTGGGAAGGCTGAAATAAAGCAAGTGCCTGGTGTGCATGTTTGTGTATCAATAGCAGAAGTGTTTGCTGGCTTGCTTTGAGGCAGAACAGAACAGAACAGAACTGATGCTCCAGGTCGGGAGCAGCACCAGGGCTGAGACCCCTGAGCCTGCAGTCGGTGCTGTGTTTGCTGTGCCAGCTTTCTTCTCTGGCAAGCTCCAGATATTTGTCGGAACGCTCCAGCTTCCCCACAGCACTCTGGGTACGGTTACATCATCCTCTCGCATGGCCTTCTGCTCACAATGCCTCATCTGAATCGCTCTGCCCGCTGAAGAAAGGCTCCAGCACTCAGCAGAGCAGATCCCAGCTGCTTCTGCCTGCGTGAGCTGGTTCCTGGAAGCCAAGCAGGGCTTCTTCAAAGGAATCCAGTCTGTGAACCAAACCAGCAAATGGGGAGAATTGTTTTGTGTGCGTAGCCTTAGATTTTAATTGGACTGTGAACAGGCAGGTTTGTCCCTTTCTCCAGCCTCCCTGGCACACTGGTGCCAGTGTTCCTAATCATTATTAACTGTTCTGGAAGCTTGGACAGTTTATACTCTCATTGCTCAGAGTATAAACTGCAGCTCACAGTGCCAGTGCGACAGTGGAGATGTATAGGAAGCTTTATTAATTTGTTTCACTTTGAAAACTATTTGTCTGTAAATGTGAAAGCAGCATTCAAACTCAAGGTTAACACAATATTGAGATACATCTGTATTTCTGAAGGATATCCTTTGGTAGGATCCTTCAGGTCTCCAGTTTGGTATTGGAGTAGGGCAATCCATGAAGAGATCATTCATTCATTTATTCTCTGAAGGAAAACTGGAGAACTGTGTACCTTGATTTATCATCCTGCTGCTGCTCTGTCTCCCTTATCTGTTGCTCGGAATTCAATAGATAAAGCTGTATATAATGGTTACTGCCTGGATTGACTTATTTCTTGGCTGACCCAGAGAAGATTGGCTCTCTGCTAAATCCCACTTTCAGCTGGCTGATGTTTCGGAGAGCACAGAGCAGCCAGTGGGTGCCACACAGATCATGGTAAGAACATGGCCACAGGACAGGAATCCAGCTCTGGGGAAAAGAAAGAAACTGTGTCTGCCGGGAGCCAAATGTGATGTTGGGCACAGGCTGCATTCTTTTGTTTGCTTGTGATCACAGTGGAATTGTGCCATGGAAGAGATTTCATTTCCAGTTGATATTTTTGTATGAAAAAAGTGTGGGTGTTTGAACATTCTAGGAAAAGTGAGCCACCCTCGCAGGGTATGTTTACCCAATCTTTTAAAACGTTCACTTCCTCTGACATTCTTATTTATCTTGGCACATAAATACTAAGTCAAGCTGTTTCCCCTTTCCTGAGCTCAGTGTTTCTGAAGGAAGCTGATGTTCAGCCTTGCTAAAGAATTCCAGAACCCTTGACAGGAGGACCTGGACAAGGAGAACGATGCCACCTTGCAAGAATGCCCTCCCAGATCTTCTGCTTCTTGTAGCAAACTAAAAAAAATCTCAGCTCAGAAGGACCATGTGATGCCAGTGCTGCAGGTCTGATCCCACTCTGGATAATGTGATTACAGCAAGTTTAAAGGTTAACCTGTGTGCTGTAAATATATCATCTTATTGTATGAATTTTCTTATCCTAAACCCGTCTAGAAGGGATGAAACAGCATTTCTTAAGCATTTCAGAAGGCCTGTCATTATAGTGGAGGTTTCTTAGCAATCTTGAAAGCATTTGAATTACTGTATAATGATATTCTGTCATCTCTTAGCAAGGCTCACACTCTAAACACTTTTACGCACAATAGAAATTAAAATGGAATTGAGTAAATTCTGTCTCTCAAATTCACGGGCTGTGTAGTGATTGTCTGGGTGCTCTGGATTAAATTTAGGCTCGTATCTAATAGAGCTGGGTTACGTGGAGTAACAAATTGTAAAATGTGAAATAGTAGGTCAGACGTGGAAAATCAAATATTAACGCTTTCTGTACACTTTTTTTTTAAAGTCTGTGCATTATAGGCACAGGTTTGGCTTTATTCTTTTTCCATGCTTTAGAATTTTGAAAAAGGAAGGGTTTTTGACTGTAAATACATAGCTTGTTGGGGGAAGAATATATGCCATGTGACAATTTTTTTCTAAAAAGGTACGAATATCGTAGATCTGGTGGTGTTGGGGTCTCCTGCACACGTGCCATTTTTCATTATCTCAGTTATCTCAGTTCTCCAGCAGCCCTGGGACACACCTCTGGTACCTCGGGGGGAAAAGCTGGGGAGAGGAGGAGGGACTGGGAGGGGGTTTGGTCTGGAGCAGTGGGTCCCTCTACAAATAATGGTCAAAAAATGAGCTCATCGAAGTCCTAAAGCCATCAGGCACAGTCTGCCAGGAAATGCAGCAGCTGCCATTCCTAGAGGAGGGGAATTTGCACTGGCTGTGGGATACTTTGTGGTTTGTACCTCTCGAATCTATTTTGTGAGCAGCCTGAATATCAACAAAACCAGTGAAATTCTGAGGAGATGTTGTGGGCGTCTCCCACGCTTATTTGGAGCTCTTCAACGTGCATATGTGATCTTTCACAGCTTTAAATTGGTGTGTTTCAATTCCTGCAGCTCCTGGAGGAAAAAATGCCTGGCTGTTTTCATGCATCTGAACGTTTAATGAGAGAGCTTGCCTTGCCTGATTGTACTTGTCACAGCACTGTTTCACCAGCGATAGAGACACTCATTTGTGACTATCCTGACAGCACAGAGCAGAGACTGCCTCGTACTGTAGTGTAAAAGAAAGAAAGGCTTGTGGGCATGAAGTGAAATGAAAATACTTGAGACTTCATACCAAACTGTTCAGCCCTTCCTGAGCATTTTGCTGGCTCTGTGTCTGGTTCTGGCAGGTACTCTGTCTGCGAGTGTTCCAGAGAATCAGAACTAATGGGAATGAATATTTTAATTGATCCCTTCAGTTGTGCAGAAATAACTAGATGGTCTCGGTTCCCTAAATAAGAATAGAAAAACGTGTGACCAAAGCTGGTCACACAGCAGTCGTGTTCCAAATGATTGGATCACTGCAAAGAGCCTTCTTTCTTTAAATAGCCACCCTATTAGCTGAAGAATGGTAGAACAGCTCTGGAAGGCATTTCTGTGACACTAAATTATGCCTGTGCAGGATCTAACTCCCTTCTCTGAGTCTGACCTTCATCTGCCGAACTCCGACAGCCCCAACGTGAGACACCCTCGCTGAGCCCGGGTGAGGTCAGGCCTGGCCAGCTGAGATGCTTTTGTGCAATAGCTTGTGTGGCAGGGCCTTCGTGGTGCAGAAACAGCAGAGTGCTGTCCCTGCACACTGCTGGGAAGGTGCCTGGCGTGGGGCAGCTCAGCTCAGCCCTGCAGCTCTGCAATGAGGGCACGGTTTTACAGCCCTGTGGCCCCAGCGGTGTGAACAAACCACAAAAGCTGCCTGCTCTCGGACAGGGGCTTTAACTGGATGAACATTTTTGTGTTCCAAGCTGCAACAGCTCCGTGGTGTTCCTGCAAAGCCCAGCAGCTCCTGTGTGAGCCAGCCCTGAGCTGCCCCTGGTCAGCAGGGCCTCCAGGGGATGTTCTACACCAGGGCACGTCAGCTCACTTCATTTGCAGGGCTGACTCCCACGCTGAACAATTAATTTTAAACCAGCCTTTACCTCCCACCCCCGTGGCACAGTTGCCTTGTCAGCGTGGAGGAGCCACCAGGCAGTTTCCCTTCAGTGCAGGACCAATTTTAGCTCCCGAGGAGTGCTCTGCTACAGATTCATGCCAAGGCTCTCTCTAGAAAACAATCAAGAAGGGTTTCTTTGTGTGAAAATACCTGTTTTGTTTGGCTGTGAGAGCACTGCACATTTATGGACCTCTAAATTTAGAGGGAGGAATTTCTGGTTAGAGTAACATGTTTATTTCTCAATATAGAGATCTGAAGCAGGACCTTACAAAAGCAGGTTTGATCCCTCTCAGTAAGGTTCCAGAAACATCCTTAGAGGACTTGAAATGCATTTTTCTAATAACTGAAGCTCTTTTTCTATTCATTTTTAAAATAGAAAAAGAACTGTTTAGCCAGAGTATGAGGAAATACATTTTCAATATTCATAAAATGCTCCAAACAACTGCTTCCTTTTATTTGCCAAAACAGGGTGGAGTAGTGAGTTCTGTGGTTGAGGTCACCATCACTGAGAGGGATGAGGTGCTGGCTTAGTGGTGATGTAATCCTGATTCAATGTTCATCATTTTTTAAAATTCTATAAATTTAGTTTAAATTAGAAGAGAATCCTCTGAGTATTTTTTCCTTGCAGCCTCAGCACACAGGTCCCTCGTTACCTCGTGTGAAACATCTGCAATTAAAATTCCCTCCTGAGCATGAACATTTTTGTCCTGGCCTGGTTGCATCTGTAAGCTCTGAACCTCTCCCAGCCATCCTGATGATGAATACAAACCATTTCATGCTTTTATTTGTCAGCACATTAAAGGGCAGGAACAAGAGAGGGAGTTTAATTTGGAACATAATTGGTTCTTTTGTGGATCTGTGATAATTAAATGTGCCTACATGGACAGGCAGCCAAGACAACACCGCCCTTACTCACTGGAAGCAGAACTGTTGCTTTGCTTCAGAGCAAACTGCAAGTAAAATTTGAGGCAGAGCCCTTTTTAGTGCCAGCACTGCGAGACTCTCCTCTCGCGGCTCCCTTCAGCTGTGGCCTGCTGCTGACCCTGAACTGTCATTTGCAATAGGACTAAAATGCCACCTTCCATGTTTTTCCTGGAGCGAGCTGGCGCTCCGTGACAGCCGGATGGGAAGCTGCCTGATGTGATTGCTATGAGGGGTAATAGAGAATAGACATTCGGAGTGGCTGAGCAAATGCTGCTTTCTGAAAGCTTACATATTTGCTTGGCTTCTGGCCGCAGATTCTTCCCGTCAGCAAATCCAAGGAATGCCTTTGCCACACTCTGTTGCTTGGCCAGGATTAAGCTGCAAGTGTCCAGCTGAAGCAGACTAATCCTCAGACTGTGCTGAATGAACTGTTTGTAGGCCTGTTGCGTAACAAGTTCAGGGAGACAAGTTCAGCCTGGCTGGAGGAGTCCTTCCCAAACCCCCAGGAAAGCTGCTGCCACCCCCGTGTCCCAGGCAGCCTCCTGGGACAGCTCAGACACAGCGAGCCCTGAGCACCCCGTGTCCCCCAGGAGTGACCCACGGAGGGCTCAGTGTGTGCTTGGGTTTGCTTCGGGCACCCAGAGCATCTTCCAGCTGCGAGCCTGTCTTTGGGTCGTGACATCAAGGCAGAAAGGGGTCAAATTGTTGTTCCCCACTCCTGAAATGACCGCAGGCTCTGCTGGGTGGAGATAAAGTTGTGCTTTCCCTGTGGATCACTGGGAGCTGTCCCACCTGTCTGGGCACTGTCCAGCCCTGGGGAGGGAGGTGAGGAGTGGCCACTGTCCCTCACAGCAGCCTGGCTCAGGATTCACAGATTCACCCAGAATCACAGAATATTCTGAGCTGGAAGGGACCCACAAGGACCATCAGCTCTGAAGGGAATGGTCTGTCCATGGGTTGAACACACAGCTGGTGTTACCAGCACCCTGCTCCGACCAGCTGAGCTCTCCCCTTGCCCTTCCAAGGCACAGTAAAATATCAACGTGTATAGAGAAGAGAGGAGGTCCAAGAAAGGCCTTTGGAACAGAGGTGTGACTTTTTCTTACCCTACCTCTTGAATTGGCTCCCACAGAATTTATTTCATGCAGGTGGGAGGGAGGGTCAGGGCAAAGAATAGGAGATATTTCAGTTTTTACTGAAATTGGCTCTTCTGTGAATGGGTTGACATGTGGCAATGCCCATATCCAAAATCATCTCGTCCTCACTGTGCTGGGCTGTAAAAACAGGAGTACCTCCTAGACAGAGGATCATAAAGAAAACCTAATCTCACTCTGGGGACTGGGCAGTTTTACTGCTCCTTCCAGAAAGCCAGATGAGACCTTGCTCACTTTCTATTCCAGTATATATCCATGCTGCGTAAATAAATTTGAGGCGAGGGCTTTTAAATGCACTTCTACAGCTTGTTTTGAGGGTAATGGAAGCAGATTAACAATATAAAACTGCTGCAGAAAGTGCTGCTTATTATCATAGGCTTGACCTGAAGATAAACACGACCTGGAGTAACGACAGGCATAGGGGCTGTGGGGAATTGATGCAGGTGAAGAGCTGCTGAGAGCTGGGAGATGCTTGTGACTGCACACATGGGCTAAAGGAGAATATGTGAACAGAAGAACATTTCCTAAAATAGCCACGCAGTCCCTGCAGGGTGTGATGTACAGCACATACTGTGGAGCTCGGTTGTCTCGTAAATGGTTTCTCTCTATTATCATTCATGGGACAGAGCTGTTTACAGTGTGCACTGCACTGTTTTGGGCACCTGCTTAAGTGAAAATTCAGAAGTAAATGATTTTGCTTTGGAATTCATTAAAGACCTTTCAGCTGTTGTAAGGGCACTCCTTCACATGCTGCTCTCAAGTCAATTGCAGCATAATTTAAAACTGCTGTTGCATCCTAGCCTGCACTGCTGTCTCATTGCCCTCACCCTTGGGGTTTGAGAGCAAGTACATTCTGTAGAGATAAAAAACCCCAAGCATATTGTGTCCATCTGCAGAATTCCACGTACACACGTAAAATCAAGGGACTAAAGCACTGGGTTTAAAAGCAATTTAATCAATAAAGGGTTATTTACTCTTAAAAGATTTAAGCATAACACCATGGGTAATTCAGGGCCAAGAGGACTCTGTAATTCCAGCAGTTTCTAGACCCCACTGCAGCATTTTGTGTTGTGGTGAAATGATTGGAGCCAAAGAGCCAACTGGCTTCTGGGCATCCATCACCTCGTAAATGCAGTCCTAATAGTCTACAATGTTTGTTAGAACACCATATTTCTATTCTTCTGTTTGTGAACTAAGAAGTCTAAGCTGCTTTTTGGACCTGGAAAAAGACTGCAAGGCATCTCGGATGGTATTTTGTAATTACCATGGTGCACCAGTATTTAATGAGGGACAGAAGACATGAGGCTTTCCCTCTCTGCAACCCTTGGCCTGCAGCAAAGCACTAAAACTGCACATTTCTGCTGAGCTGCCCCTGTTGAATGTGCTGCTGGAGCCTCCCATCCCAGTCTGAGCCGGCAATTAAAGCCTGGGGAAGCTGGATAAAAATTCAAGCATGGAGCTGGTTGGGGAGGGATGGGTTTCCCCCACTGTGAAAGGCAATTAGCTGTAAATTGTACTTAAAGAGTTTAATAGCACAATATGCAGCTCATCTTCCCTTTGCCCGGGTGTTTATACCTGAGAAATAGGTTGTGATGTTGTTGTTTATTTACTGGTCTGGAAAATACCTTCATCAACAAATTCTCCTCAGAGATGCTATGACAGTCGGGTGATGTGTCAAATCAGCAGGTATTTACTGCTGATGGTGCAGGAGCTGGCCTAGGCAGAATGGCAGGTTGATTACACGGAAGAATTTTCTTTTTCCTTCCCATTCCCATTTCATATTGAATGCTTTGCTTTTTGTGGTGCTTGCTCTGTGTCACAGCCTGTGGGGACTCTTGTCTTTTACGCTGCGTTCTCCTTTCCGTGCTGTTATTTCCTAACTTACGTGTTAAGTGACAGATGCAAGGGAATAAAACCATCCCCACACCTCACACTAGTGAGAGTGAAGAAATAAATAAAATGAACAGTCCTTTTTGCAATGATTACAAAGGCCTTCCATTATCCCTTTGCCATGCTGGAAGTATTCTTCATAAGGAGTTTAGGTTTTAGTAGTTTATGGCATAACTTCCCACTGAGCCGTTTAAAATGTTGACTTTGAGTGACCACTGACCTGGAGGAAGGGGATATTGAATTATTAAAACTAATATTATCATTTGGGCTTCCACTTCCCAGCTTGCTACCAATACCAAGCAGATTTTTTGGACCTAAAAGTCATACACTGAACTGAAACTAGGAAGGGTAGCAGGAAAGACTTTGAATCACCTCTTCTCACTACTGGCCAAGTGCTATTTTAACACTTTGTACATCAGTATTCTTTTAATATAGCTCAGTATTCTTTTAATGTAGCTCATGACTTGCATAGAGATGAAAATGTTATTCCTGGTCCCTCAGAATTAAACATTTACAGCTGCAAATGGTGTCTTTTGCATTTGTAAATTTTTATCTTGTTAATATTTATAAATCCTTCAACAAAATAGACTCGCACATAAGGCATTAATGTAGGTTTTATATTTCCTTACAGAGTGCCTTAATATAACGAATACGAAATCTGAGTTAGAACATGCAGTAAAAAAAACCATTAGCTTTTACTACACACAGAAGGAACAAAATAATTACAGCGGGATGTGTTTATTAATCTTCTGAAATTCACTCTTTTCTTTCTGTTGTTTGGAAAATATGGACAAAATAGCACAGTGGTTCTGACTTTCATCAGTCGGGATTCCCAGCTGGTGGCTGATAACAGCCATTGCAGTTTCAGTGCGACTATGAAGGTTTTTGAAAGTGTTGGACATGGCTGAATGCATTTACTGTGGTTTTTTGTCTCGTTTTCCAGTGTTTCTCCCTTCATTTCATTTGCTTTTGCTTCAGCAGGACTACACCTATTTCATTATTCATCTGTTTTTCAAGAGCAACTCTGAAACAGACCATATCAGAAAAAACCAGCTGAATAATGCTGCTAATAATGATCTTCTTGGGATCTCATGCCCTAAAAATCTTGTTTATCCATATGCATATTCATACAGCCAGAATATTCTCTCCATCTCGGGGTAAGGCAAAGTCCCTAAAGATGCTTAAACCTTTTGTTCAGGGAAGGCTTTGTGAAAGCTGCTGTGTTTCCCCACACCACACTGCAGCAGGATGATTTCAGTGCAGATTAGCCTGTGAACACGAAGGCACCTCATTTCATCATCGTGGCAGTGACTGTACCCTGCTCTCTTGCCAGCAGGAGGAAGTTCTAGCAAGCTGCATCTGAGGGACTTGAGGAGAAACGTTTCCCAAAGCAAATATTGATAGACTTTTAATTTTCTAAACCAGCACAACGTCAGCAAAATGCACGGTGTGTCACCTGATCTTCAGTTCTCCCGGGTGGGAAAATGACAGCTTCATCACAATACCCTTCAAAGGCCAACAGTGCCAAAAACTGGCGTCAGGAAAGATCTGGCTCTTTGTGCAGACTGACCTAAATGCTCTTTAGCAGTGTCAGGTGAAATAATAACCAGATTTTAATGCAGAGTGCCAGGTTTACATGAACAGAAAGAAGCAGAGATGGATGTGCCTCTCAAAGCTGAATTGTTTCCTCTTTCGTCAAGCAAAGGTGGTTAAGTTTTATCTCTTAAGTTCTTAGAGGAGCTGGGTATAAATGCTGAGCTATTTCAGTAGAGTCTTTGTTGCAGCACCTGTCTCAAACCTCTCAGGTTATTCTGCTTACTGTCAGCTCCGTGGTGGTTTTATCCTGCCTGAGGAATTCTGGCACTGTGTTGCTTGGTTCAGCCTGGAAGGTCACTTGGATTATTTATACTGCAGCCTTTCTGTGCTGCAAACCAAAATCGTGCATCTGTGTTGAGCCTTTTATTGGAAATCATAATCTTTATCTATTTTAATATAATTAATTGGAAAAATCCGTATTATTTTGTACCATTTAAATAGAACCAGATGAAGAGGTTGTTTCCTCCTGCAAACTTCCACTCATTTTTTGGATTGCTTTCTACTTACAGAGCTTTAGATTCACAGCTTTTTAGGAGCAGTTCCCAAGAGCTGCACACAGATTTGGGGTTTATACCTGACGTATGTTACGCTTTAGCCATAAATAGAGCAATAATGGTAAAAATCAGCATCCTCCCCCCTTCCTATGCCAGGCAGTGGGAGCTGGGGCAGCTGCTGAGCAGGCTGCTCCCTTGGAGCTGGTGTGCCTGTTGTTTGAGCCCATGGAATATTAGTATTGTTTCCAAACTGGCTGCAGTAGCTGGGCTTTGAGCAGAACCAAGTAAATGGATCAGGTTTATTTAACTGCTGTGTTGACAGCATGGCAGAGAGAGTCTGGGTGCCTTAGTTCTAGTGAACCCACTGGGGTCCAGAAAGAGAGAATGGTGCAGAGAAGAAAAACTTTCAAAACATGGCCAACGCACCAACTAACAGTGTATACTTAAAATAAAAATTATATATGAAATTCTCTTACCAGAGCAGCCAGGAAGACTTAATTTCAGCCTCATGCTTGTTTTTGTCTGGCCTCTTGATGCGAGTACGTCTGACCACACTTCATAGAAACGAGCCAAGAGGAGATGCTTTTTGTGCCTTTGTGTTTCACCCAGAGGGAAACGTTCTAATGGCTTTGGTAAATTGATTAAATTGTGTTTTGAATGGTGCAGACTTGGAACATTCAGTGTGTTTCTGGGTGCTTCCCTCGCAGAGCCTGACTTGCTCCAGGCGTTTGTTCCCCATCTGGGATTTTGCCAAAGTCCTCTCCTCTAGCAGAGCTGTTCAGAGCTCTGCCTGTGGTTACCAGACATCCAGACAGCCTGGTTAGCTGCTTTTAGCTCCGAATTCTGCTGCTTTTCCTCTCATGCAAAGTCAGATCTTCTCTGCTTCCTTCACAAGCACAGAGGGAATTGTCACCTCCAAGGGAGATGCTGTTCTGCCAGCTCCAGCTGTACATGTGAGTCAGCATATTCTGGGAGGATAAATGCAGGGATATCTTCTCCAAAATAAAACTCCCTGAGTTTTTTGGAAAGCCTATTGCCTCCCTTTTGCTGTTCATAGCTCGTACTTGTAGATGAGCTCATGTAATGCTTTCTGTGGAGTTCGAGTGTGTGAGGACATGGACATGTGGAGCTCTCTTAGTACAGAGCTGAGTCTTCTAAGGAAAATTGTTTTCTGGATGGAGAAAATCTGGCATGCAGTTGGAATTAGTCTGAGTAAAGAATGAATCCCTGAGATTTTTATATGGTGATTTTCTTAGTACGATAAAATTCATCACAGGCAAGAAGTTATTTTTACTTGAAAACTTTGCAGAAGTGTCTAGGCTTTATCGGGTTTAAAATAATTAATCCTTCATTTTTAGAAGTAAAATAATTGAAGGGTGTATGTGCCATCAGAATTCCCTGCAGGACCACTGAAACATTATGCCATGGACAGCATATGCAGGGATTTTCACCAGATTTCTACTCTAAAGTGTATCTTTGATTCTGCATGGAATATTGCTGCAGCAAGTGCCTGCGAGGCTTGAATTCAGCGTGCTTCATTTTGAATGTCTGGGGTTCTTTTTTGCTTTACTTATATTTGTTTGCATTGTAGGGAAGGTAAATGCAGGTTTGTGGACAGGCAGGTTTTTGTCAGAGCTCTCAAGGTTTTAGGGGAGGTGTAGATGAGGGCCAGCCTTGAATATTCTGTCACGGTGTGGAAGTGTCACCTTTCCTCGGTGTTAATGGTGCCTCTTCCTTTCAGCAATCCTAAACTGGAACTTGCTCCCAACAGCCCTGACACAGAGAGCCGTGCTGGTGCTGTGGTGTGTGTCAGTGGGAGTGCTTTCCTCAGATCTAACCAAACCCCAAATCCCAGCTCTCAGCTCTGCGGCGTTGAATGATAATCACAGGAACTTTAAACTCCATCTCTCTTGGGAACCGTTCCATTGGTGCCATTGGCAGTATCTATACCAGGGAAAAAAATCAGAGTTTTGGATTGTCTGTCAGGTGATCTTTCCACGTTGTTCAATATGTACTTGTTTGCTGGGAATTTCAAAAAGAATCCATTTGAAATAACTCCAGCTTGGACTGTTTGGCTGTTTCATTCCTTCTGGGTTATGGGAGAGGTTTTGGGACAATAGAAAAAGGGATGCTTTGAGTATTTCTCCATTAGTGAAAGCTAATTTGATGACTAAAAAACCCCACACCACAACAAACGCCTTCCTGCTATCAATACCTTCATCCCCAATAGCTAGAATATGCTGTAGGTAGATATTTAATATAAAATAAATGTAAGAAAACATCACTAAAGAACATCAGGACAGGCTCTGCTGGCTTTATAAGCAAGGTGAAAACAAAATGAATGATCTCACTTATGCTGAGCACAGGCAGATGCTTTGTCTACGCTGTGTGGAAAGAGAACCCTGTAAATAAAGGGGCATCTTCGCTGCCAGTTTACAGTTACTTGTTGAAACTCATTGTGGTGGATAACAAAAGCCTGTGGAGTGATGTGGGAGAGAAGCTCCTGGAATGGCTGAAGAGCAAGCAACTGATACAGTTTGGACACACTCCACTGCTTGGGCAATTGTTTTAGTAAATTTTGTGCTCATCTACCTATAAAAACTAGAGGATTTTGTGTTGTCAGTGGAGAGTATCAGATACGGAGTTGCAAGATTAGAAGTTCTTAATTTCTCTGATTTTGGAGGGTTTTTTTGGTTGGAAGAAAAATAATGGTAAATCAAGTACGCCTGAATTTCTTGAGATTGAAATTTGAACTGATTGAGCAATACTTCACATTTCAATTACTTTGCAATTCATAATTTAAACGAAAGATGGCATAATATCCAAGCTGGTGATCCAATCAAGGAAATGGAACAGGTTTCCAACACTTCTTGTTGAGCTGCAGTTATCTTCATTTTTCTTCTGTCTCTAGCAAGTCAGAATTCTCTTCCTAGAATTAAACACCGGGGTTTTTAGTTGATAACTAAACATGGAAGTGCTTGTCCTCCACTGTTTCCTTCGTTGCAGAGGGGTTGCAAACCTCAATGTGCTGGTTTTATGTTAGAGGCTTCGGGCCCAAAGCAGTGCTTATGGGGAATGTGATGGGGGGGTTGATAATATAAATTATTCTCTATGTCCCTCTGGGACTGTAAATGGATGACAGGGGCCTGCTCCCTGTGCATCACATTTGGCTGATGTTCTCAGACACTGCTGGAGAATTCATAGGGGAGAACTAGAAGACTAAAATTTATCCTCGTGGTGTTCAAGAACTAACCACCTGCAGCATCTGAGGAGGGCTCTGGTGGCCAGGTGTTAGACCTCTTTGGTTTCCCCTGCTGTGGTCTCTTATCCATAGCCAAGTTTGCACCTTAAGCTTAGCTTTAACTTTGGTTTGGGATGGGAGTCCATAAAATGTTGTTCATACTAGAAGCCCTGTGAGGATTCTCGCTGGCTCCCCCTCTCTGAAGCAGCCTACTCCATCTTCAGCTGTGCTGTCAGCCCCTGTCAGGCTCACGAGGATGGAAAGCTTTCCACTGTGGTTTCCATAGAACAGCCCTGACTGGAACTGCATCCCTGCTCTCCATCATCCTCTGCCTGTGGTGGCTGTACCAGGAACTGGCCGTGCTCTGCCCTCAGTCACCCCTCCGCAATCCCATCAACAAAATAAAGTGTTTCTTGTAATTCAGTTTTCTGGCTTCTCGGCAAACAGAGCTTTGAGCACAACAGGATAAATTCTACCCTAGAGAAGGAGGAAATCTCTCTGGTCAGATAACATGAAATACAAATTGATTAAATTGCCAGTGCTCTTGCAGTCCTGTGTGTGTTGAAGAGTAGGAGGGGGAGAGATTGGAGTCCCTTTGAGTCCAGAGTATGTTTCCTGCACGCTGATGAAGATAAGTAACATTAATATAAACTGATTCACTGAGTAATCTTTGGTGGATGCCAAAGATCATCCATTTACAATGCATTCTTTGTGTCTTTTATTGTCTCAGGGTAGTTTTATTTGCCAAGATACAAACTGTGAGCTCGTAGCATGGGCACTTAGACTGGGGGGTGGGGGGAGGAAAGAACATGTGATGGTAAAGCAAATGAATTCACACTTCAAATTACTTCCCGTCCCTAATCTCCAGATTGGTTAGCAGCGTTTCCTGGGACACCTGGGGTGGTTCTAGTTGTAAATTAACTGTTTGCATTTGAAAGGATACCTACCCTTAATTGTACTGCGTAATTAATTAACATAATGGATTTAATCTTCTTTTTGTCTAAGATTGAGATGAGACTTAATTCATTACATGTTCTCTGTGACAGGACAAAAGGTCAATCAAAAGTTAAAAGTGAATTTTCACTTCACTGCTGCAGTTTATTGCAAAATAACCTTTCTGTTTTGGGCGTGAGAAACATGATTTCTTTTGCCATTTTTGCCTTTTGAAGGCAGTGATTTAAAATACGCTTTGGTTTATGTACAGGTCCCTCACTACTCACGTTGTGAGGCAGGTGGTGGTTGGTGGTGAGTGGAAATACCCCTTCAGAGGGTGGGTTGGGTCAGGCTGCTCTGTCTGTGTGCCACTCAGTGAAACCATTCTGTTCTCCCCTTAGGGCAAGAGGGATCCTTTGCTTTTACTTTTTATCCAGATTCAAAACAAGAACTGCAATTAGTAATACATTTAAAATATGAAAATTCAGCACCCTGATGTCTTCCTATGATCTTTAGTTGGTGTGCAGTTGTGCCAAAGTATAACCCTTGTTATAAAATTCAGGAATTATGCATTTCCAAAAGGAAACAAAATACATCCTGTTCATCCGTGAACAAAGATCTACTGTGCATACTCATTGTGCAGACTGTCAGTTGGTATTTTGCTAATGGTGCCTTGGAGGGATTTAAGGCAAATCTGGGTGTTCCCCACAGATCTAACATTGGGGACACACCTTACTTCTTCCATTCAACATATTGGTAATCGGTTATCTGCACCAGAGAATTTCAAAGAGGGGTCTTCCTGGTCCTTTTTTCCCTTATCCTGCTGTGTAGGTCAGTGTGGTAGAGAAGGCAGTGGGAAGGTGTCACGTGTGCATCTCTGTGCTCCGGACTGGCACACTCAGCAGGACTGCTGCCAAACAACAAACACCTGTCTCCTTAGCTTGGATTGATCACCCTGGACTAATAAATGTCTGCCCCTCAGTCCGTGATGTACTGCGTGTAAAATGCAGCAGCGCCATTTAGAGTTGGTATTTTCTGATCGCTTCTTCCCTCCGGTTTAACAGTGGGTGGAAAGATAATGCAATGTTATCCTGCCTTTTTACACCTCACCTCTTTTTCCAGCTCTGGAGGGATGGACAGCAGGTGTATTTTCAGGTTATGGTTGGGATTGGGAGCTGGCTGGAGCAGCCAGTGGGACAGTGGGCACACACTGGTGCCCTGTCAGCCCTGCTGTGCCCAGAGCTGGGGCAGGATGGGCAGAGGTGCCCTGGCTCCCTGTGAAAGCAGCCTGAGCTGCCCAGCCTTTATCTGAGAGCTCAGCAGATTCCACAGAGAGGGCACTGGAACTTGCTGTGCTACCCTCCAGGCTCCAGTCAGGAAAAAGCAACAAAACCACTCCTTTTTTAATGCTCTTCCTTCCATGTTGGTGTGGAGCATTTCTCCAAGGTGTGTTGTTATTGCTTCCACTCCTGTTTTTGTTTAGATCACTGAAGTTTCTATTTCCTATAAAGATTACCATGGAAGAAGTCAACATTTATGGCGTACTTTAAGCTAGGTTTGAGTTTTTGTAGTTCCTGAGCGTGGTCCATGGACTTTAATCAATGAGTGGAGGCTGAGCTCTGTTAGGACAGTGGTGTCACACACACGCAGTTGTTCCTGTTTCTGTGTCTGTAGACGGTGACCTTAGCCCAGAACTCATTTTGCTGTGTGATCGCTGCTGGGGAATGTGGGTTTATTGGTTTGATTTTCCATGGTGACCACCCTTTGCACTCTACAGAAAGCTTAAGCAGAAGCCTCTGCTGCATTTTGTGGAAAGGGACACTGGTGGTGGCACAGTCACCTGTGGGATCAGCTGAAGGATGTGCAATGCCAAAAGGAAGTGTCTCTAAATATTCCTGCATTTCAACCAAGTCTTCTATCTGAGTACTGCAGTGCATCTCAGTGCTAATGGATTTGACAAAATGCGAGCGTAGATAAATATTCTTCAGGATTTAAAAGTAGTTGCATTGCACAGCCATGCACTAATACAGAAGCCATGAAAATATTTTCATGAAATGCTTTTAAATCAAACTTTATTAGGTAAATAATAAGACCTCCCTTATAACCTCCTTCTTATCCATGTGTTTAAATATGCAGTTAGTGGAAAAGGGATTTCTTTACCTTAAAATTGGATATTGGTAAATTATTATTATTATTATTTATATATGGGAATTTCAGTGATGCTTGTCATTTTACTAACAGTTTAAACTTGGTGGTTGCTATCAAAATAAACAACTGTAACACAATCTGAGCTTCAAGTAGAAAAATTCCTTGGTTTCGAATGGTGCTTGCAGAAAGGCACTCATGGAAAATATGTCCTTCTGCATGGCAGGCACTGCACACGTGATCTCTGAGAGCAGCACATTATCCTGAGCCAGATGTCATAAATGCTGCTGGGGAGACAGTTCTGTACAGAATAGAAAGTAGCAACATTCCAGTATTTACTTTAATGCTGACTAGTAATTATGTTCCCAAGCTTTCAGCCACTATCTGTGGGGTTTGTAATTCTCTTCGCATGTGTGTTCAAAGAAAAACAATTCTGTATTTTTTAGAAGTAGAAAGTATTAATACAAAATGTTAAAATGAGTCATGTGTCTTTCTACCTGATTTTAGTGTGCGCACAGAAGCTCACTCATCTCACTAAATGTATGAATTGTTCAAACAAGGAAAAAGAAACCCCAAAACATTAAATATCAAGTAAACATAACCGTGCTTTTCTTGGGGATGGAGAGCTTTTGCGATGTTGATGACACGAAGCATAACTAAGCATTGCTAATCTCGGCTGCCATTAATCCCCAAGAAATGCTTTTTGCAGAAAGTACATTATTACTGCCATGAAATGAAAGCAGGAAAAGAGTGGAAGCTGTGAGGAACCTTCTGGTGTGGAGTATTTTTAAAGGATGATTTGGGTTCATTTGGTTTACACAGGGTGTTCAAGAGCATTAACCCAACGTGTATTCGCCACCTGTATTATTTGTATCATCTCAATGTGTGTTTTCTGTCCAACTTCATTGCAAGACATTTTATTCAGCAACAATTACTTTTTCAGTCTTTTATTATGGCTAAGTAACAGTCTGGAAGGGGGAGCCCGTGGTTTCAGCTTTCCCTCTGTGAGGTCTGCTGGTTTAGAGCATCGGGCTATGTTCCTTACATCCCGAGTTTCTCCATCCTGACCCTCACGGGCTCAGTGCCCTCCACCCTTGCTCAGCAGTGGCACCACACATGCAGCCACAGGAACCCTGGAACCCTGTGACCTGGTGCTGCGGATGTTTAGGTGTGTCCTGGGCTGTGGCAACTCTGGATTCCTCAGAGAAGGTGCCACTCCACGTGAGGAGAAGGAAGGAGCCACCCTTGTGCGTATTTCACTCAGAAGGGACAAAGGAGTTTTATACATATAATGGTATCAGCAGAGTTATAATTGCGGTCACCTTGTATTTCCTGGTACAGAGTCCTGCTTTTATTGCCCCACAAATTCAGATTAGAGATTTCCCTTTCCCTTTTACTCCATCTACGATTTCTGGTAAACGGAGTGGCTTTCTTGGCTTCCAGATGAACTTCTTTCTAAGGGGGCTCTCTGGCACCTTGTAAGCCTCTGTACTGCCTGTGGGGGATTTCCAAGCATCCACTATCCTTCTGTCCGTGGATTTATGAAAAGAAAATGTTTCCTCTTGAAGAACCACTGCTCAGTGCTGGCTGACCTTCCTTGCAGCTTCTGCTCCTCAGGTATCGTTTCACTGCTGGGGTGAGTGGCAGCAACAGTGACAGCTGCAGAAAGGCCTCTGCTAAATTCTTTTCGAAGGGAGGTATTTGGTATTTGCACCAAAAAAAAATTGTTCCGCGTGCCTGTGGATGTGTCAAGAGAAATTTTAAATCTCTCGATATAATGAAATGTAGTTATCTAGTAACTGATTAATTTTGTGAAAAAACCAAAACTGTGTCTTGCTGTGAGCTGCACTATGGGGAGCAGAGGCAGGGCCAGAGGATGAACACATCAGCTCAGAAGCAGTGTGAGCAGCATTTCAGAGCTGTCTGAGAGACAAACCTAAATCGTGTTCCAGAAAGCTCCGCCTAATGTTCCTTTTCCCACTGTTGTTGCTGTGGATGTAAATAGTCAGGCAGTGTTATAGTGCACCACTAATTCAGTTTACAACAGCTTCTAGCACAAGTGAGGGTTTGTAGGATCAACTACCGACTCAGATGGACAAAACCAGGTCAGAGTAGTGAGAGCAGGGAATTTTCAGTCAGGAATCCTGGCTCTGGTCTAATGGTTTGACTGCAGTCTCAGCCTCTTTAGGCATTGTTTCTCTGCTGCTGAGATTTTGTGTATGTGCTTTATAACTTGCTGTAGTTTGCAGGGTTGCCTGGTTTGCACGCTCCAACCTTGGATAAATCAGTGTATCTTAGCATTTTGAAACCTTGTTATCATGTGGAACTTCCTTTTTTGTTCCAAAATTGCTGCTCTTATCCAAATCTTCTAGCCAGGGAACAGAGAGGCTTTGCTGGAGAGCACAGCCTTTCTCTGGCAAGGTTTTTTTGAGGACCAAAAACAGACACTGATCTTTCCTCCCTCTGTAGAGCACAGCCTCTTGTTTTGTGGGAGAGGACAAAGAAGCAGAACGTGTAGACAGATCTGTTTCACTTTTAGTTCTCTCACTGATCTGCAAGGCAACTGGGAAAAGTTATTCTAATTTTCCTCTGCTATGGTTTATAATCTTTGTGCTTCAGTACTCCCATCATTCACACAGCAATAACCTTGTTTATGTTTTGTAAAGGTGAGGGGCTTTGAGAGGTGGTTGAAAAGTACCACTTTGGGTCTCCAAACCCTTGAAATCAGTGAAGATTTCCTTTGCCTTAAATAGACTTTGGATCTGTTCTTAGGAGAGCAAAAAAGACTACAAAGATTCATTGTTTTGCCTACTCCGTAGCAACTGACAGCATAAAGCCTTTTCCCAGATGTGTTTGTTTAAAGGCTTTATAAGTTCAGTTTAAAAAATGAACTGAAGTTGTAGTTATTGTTTTTATGCTGATTTTTGTGTATTGGCATTAAAAAATGAAATAATCTAATACAGAGCCCCAGGAAATGCAGAAATGTGTATGAGAGAAGATAAGAAATCCACTTTGAGGGGGATACAGAACTGGGATGAGTACAGGAGCGTGTTAGCTTTTGAAGAACTACCTGGCATACTTGAGAATTCCCATGTAATTTCAGGTCACGTGGGAACATTGTGATGTTTTATGTGCTTAGAGGATCAATTACTGCTCCCTGATAATTCTCACTGTGCACCAAAAGAGAATAATGTGAAAGAGGATTGTGCTGTACATCCTTGAAACTGATATATCCAAATTTTTTTTAAGGAATACTTGGTTCGCATTGGGTGTACAGGTGTACAGGGTGGAGGGAGAGCATGAGAAACAAAGAATTCACCCTGGGAGGCAGGAGGTGGAGGATCCACATGGGTTAGCATATTTTTTTCATTAATATCCCCCCAAATCCCACTGTGAGAGGAATAACAGGTATTTTGACCTGTATATGCAGTTTATTGTACAATGCTGCATGGCTGCATTTATACTCTGCAGGAAGAAAACTACTCCCTAGTAGCTTCTTCTGGTTTTTTTTTCGCCTGTGTAACCCTTTGCTTTTATTCAAGCAAAATGCTTATTTTTCAGCCTTTTTAGATCTTGGAAATAGTGGTGTATTAAATGTGATTAAGTTGGGAATTACCCTTTAAGCAGGGTCATAATTACTGTAGATTTAGATGGCATGTTGTACAAATTGCTGTGTGCTCATAATTACAAATTGAGTTTGTTGCACTCTGGGGGTTTATAAACTTTGTTTTAGCCACTAACACATTAAATAGCAGTGATTTATGTAAATTACTGGATAACCCAAAATTTCAGTGTTGTGCTTAATCTGAGGTTTAATTATATTTCTGTATTAGAAATAAAATAGGGTTAGCTTTAGCAGGGAGGATTGAATGGTCTGAGGGAGTCCTTCACTGCTGAGATATTGTAGTTTGAGAGTGCTGTTTGCTGGGCAACTGGCTGGAAACTGCAGTGGTCCAAAGACGGTGAAGCAGCAGCTGCAGTGAGGGAGCTGCTTGTCACAATAAGCTCTTCCTGTGGTCAGCCAGCCCACTCGCTTCACAATTATCTCCCTCAAACTTCTGGGCTGATCTGGAGAGTGTAAAATCGTGCTTTGAAATCTTTGTTTACTTCCTCTTGCACAGAGATTTCCCACCTCCTTCATTTTTGCTTAAGCCAAGTTGATCCAACAGAGCAAAGATCACTTTGTGTTGTGTTGTTGCGGTCCAACAAATTCCCAGGAATAAGGATAGTAGGATGTGAAAAGTTACTTTTTGACCTCTTTACACTGCACTACATATTTCTACAATATCTTAGTGGCATTTCCAATGCCAGTTTGGTGTCAAAATAGCAGCAGGAGGACAACAGAGAACATAGATCCTACTGGTTCTGCCAAAGCTTCGTATGCAAAGTGCAGATCAATAAAGTGCTATAGAAGCCCACGTTTGGCTCTGTGTTGGGTAGAGGAGCCTCTCCTGCCCCTGTCCTCTAGGGCCTGAAACATCAGCTTTGTATGTTCAGCACCTCTGCCGTCAGGATGGCAAAGAAACTCAGCTATGTGCCACCAGAAATTGTCCTAAGAAGTCCTAGACCTAGAGGTGTGTCCTAAATCACCACCTGAGAGAGGGTGGATTGTGCAGAGTGGATTGCAGTTATTGCTACCTGAGGGAAAACTGGTTGTACGCTATGGATTATGAATGAAAATGGTTTTGGAATGTTGAAACATCCACAAAAAATCCCTCCAGAACTGCTGCCTCGACTCGGAAACCACAATGTTGTCTGCGTAGTGCAGCAAGAATTTGTTTTTCTGTATTTAATTCCCCCCATTGGAATACATGTGAGATCTTAAATGTGTAGATGATTTGGGCATTTAATCTCTACTTTAAATTTTAATGGCATATTCAAGCAAGAAGTGATCTAACAAAAACTTTGTACCAGAATGTTCAAAACTGAATTGGGAATTCTGGATGCTTGACATTGAAGGGGGAAAGCCATCTGTAACAATTATCCACGCAGTGTTTGGAACGGGGTGTGTTTGTATTGCTTGGTTATTTGCTGATCTAGTGTGATCGTATCTGTAGAAGGAAGATTGTGTTTGAAGTGGCTTCAGAAAAGGACATTCTTCAGAAAATTCTGTGACTGCTTTTGAGGTCAGAGCTTCCCAGCCGCCTTTTCCAATACGTCTCCTTCACAGCCCACGCTAAAACTGTCTGCACTTGGTTCCCAAATGGAAACCGGTTTCCGAAGGAGAAGCTGACTTTTGGGAACTGCTTGTGTCTGCTTTGGATTTGTCTCTGTTTACAAGTAGATGAAGCTTGATGCAGGAGGCATTGAGTGGGGACCAGAAAAACGTGGGGTTGTTGTGGATCCCAGACCTTCTGCGGGGAAGAGGCTGTCTGGAAAACCATTAGATGTTGAAAGCAGGCATTGCAGCGTAAATAGTCTCTGGTTAGAGTCTTGCAGTGACATTCCTATGAAAACAGCCGGTGTAGGTGTGTCCTTCCTTAACGTGTTTGAGTTTCACTGAAAGCTAGTTAAACCCAGGCTTATTGGAATCTATGCTCAACGCTTCCTTAGGAAACTATGCAAAACGCACGCTCCATCCAGACGTTTAAGGGGGGCTTCACTAAACCTGCCTCGATTCTTTTTACCACCCTGAAAGACGTGATCAGCCCTCATGGGATGTATAAACGCGCTATGTCGCATGCACCAGCCTTGCGCCGCGCTCCTCCTTGCACCCGGTTCCCCCGAGCGACATTTTCAGTTCCTGACGAAAGTTTCCCCAAACTAGAGATCGGTTATTACAAGGCATGGAGCTGTTGCTGTTTGGGGAGGGTGTTGCTGTTTCGCTGTCGGGGGGCCGCGGGCCTCTCGGGCCGGGCTCCGGCGGGCA
>VZTG01003639.1:10315-63516 GCA_013397845.1 Melanocharis versteri | reverse complement strand
GGGCGCGGTGAGGGCGGCTGGTGTGAGGCCAGCCCTTGGAGAAAGGTGCCCGCTGGAGCCGCCCCGAAAATTCCCCGGGCATGGTGAGGGGTGTGAGGGCGGCTGGCATGAGGGGAGCCCTCGCAGCCGCGCTTTCCCCGGGAATCCCGCCCTCCACGCGTGCGCTCTGCCCGCTTCCCTGCCCCGCCGCCGCCGGCCGAGGGGAGCGGGCGCGGGGCGGGGCGGCCCGAGGGGCGGCTATGGTGGCGCGGAGCTCCCCGCCCGACACTCCGGCCCGGCCATGTGGTGCCTGCACTGCAGCTCGGAGCGGACCCAGTCGCTGCTGGAGCTGGAGCTGGACAGCTGGTGAGCGCTGCCGAGGGGTGCGGGGGTGGCCCCCGCGCCGCCGCTGCCGCACAAAGGGCTCCGCGCCGCCGCCGCCGCCGCTGCCCGGGCTCGCTATGGGGCGGTGCGGGAGGATGGGATGGGGGGTCCGGCTGGCGCTGGGGGCACCCTTTTGTCCCTGGGGATTGTCCCTGGGGTCACCCCTGTTGTCCCTGGGGGTTGTCTCTGGGGGTTATCGCCTCCGTTGTCCCTGGGGTCACCTCCGTTGTCCCCGGGGTGTCTCCGGGTCGCGGCGATCGGCGGCTCGTTCCCGGTGCCCCGGCTCGGGAGCGGGCACAGGCGGAGGCTCCGAAGAGCCGAGGGTTAAATCGCCTCGGTGGTTTAACCGCGGCGTCCCGAGCGGCCCCGCTGCGCTGTGCTGTGCTGGCCGCGGGTGACAGGCAGAGCCGTAAATCGGGAGCTGTGGCAGCAGGCTGTGAGCTGACCTGGCCAGACACCGGTGTGTAAACACTGCTTTTCGGGAGTTCGTGAGAGAGCGAGGAATCACATGATTTGTGTCAAACCAGTGTGAGTTTTACTGCAGAGCTCTGGTGCAGGCTGTTCCCGGTGTCGGCGGCCGGCCGGAGAGCTGGCCTTGTCCTGGCTACATGGGAAGGTGTGTCACACTCAGCGGGGTAAATCAACATTTTCCACTCGTGCCCTCAGCCAGAAAATAAAGTAAAACAATAAAAAAAGTTTAGTTCAAAGTCCTTTAAAGTACAGATAATTGAGTAACTGACACAGGAGAAAGAGAGTGGGATTTGTCATGTTAACACCTACAGTCTCTATTGTAATGATGTTGTTAACTACCAGAATAATGCGTGTCAGAAGTACAGCAACACAGAACTCTGCTCATGAGCTGCCTGAAAACTCCATGCACAAACGAGTTTTTCTGGTGTGATGCTGCGTGTGGATTTATGATAAACTAAAAAAGTTATCCTGCACTTGCAGTGCACTTGCAAAATGAATTTATCTCTGATGCATCATGGAAGTTTATTCTACCAAGTAATTCAGCCAAATGCTGAGCTGTTCGACTGTTAAAGCAATATTCAACTTAGCTAAAGATAGAAAACATCTTAAATTGGGTGTGGGCATGTGTGGAAAAATATAAAAGGAGGAAGTGACTGGATTCAGTGTAACTATGAGTGAATGCAACAGTTGCCTTTCTAGAAAAGAAAGGCAAAATGTTTTTTGATAAAGAAAAGTGTTTCATAGTACAGTTTAGTCATACAGTTAATGATCCTTCAGCCCATTTTTTACCCTTAAGGAAAAGAATAATGTAAGTTTCCTGTGTGGAGTTGGTAATGTTTGCATAAGTGATGTTACCTTTGCACGGCTTGCTAAAAACATAATTCATAACAGTTACTTTAGTGACAGATTTGCCTATTACACAGTTACATTCTGTTATTCATCATTGTTTCAGGCTTTTTCCCTCCATTAGCACATTGCTATGCACTTCCTTTCAGTTAAACTTGATTATTCTGCCTGATGTGCTAAAAGAGGAATTGCTGAGTACTTAGTTTGGATGGTTGTATTTAACTGTGTCTATTCTTGTGGCACATATCCTTCATATAAATACAGAATTCATTACATCTGCCGAGTGCTTTGGGAGAACTAAGGCCATGCTGAATAAAATGACCTAATTTCTATTTTACTTCTACTTTTGTACCAGATTTGGTTTTGCTGTTGAGATGTCCTGTTCTAGTTCCTGAAAGATATTGAGAGTACTGTTACAAAGTAGTCAGCTGGGCTTTTTTTCTCCTGGTTAAATAGAAGCTCAATGTTCAGGTTTCCTGTGTGGAGTCATCTCTCATCCATTATTTTTCCTATTTGTACTAATCTGAAATAATTCATTATCATCCAAGATACTGTAATCCGAGATCTGGAGCTAACCAGTGAAAACCATAGCACTCCGTGTATCAACAGCATTCAGTTGTTTCTTTGCCCTCTGGGAATCCTGGTGCAGTTAATAAACAACCTGCAGTTCAGTTTCATTGAATAATTTCCAGCTTTCAGGCAAGGAAACCGAAGGATTCAGTTCTTCTCCTGAAAAGTGCAAATACCAAGGTGAACAGTAACCCTGATTTGTTGTTCCTGTTACAGTCTTGTCTTGGAAGGTTGCAAGGACTGGATCCAGGGAGTGCCTGCTGGGCAAGGAGACCTCCTCTGCTGGAGAAGGTGCCTTCACCAGTGGTTTGCTGGGTGTTCCTCTGGAGAACTGGAAAGGGATTTCTTAGGGTTTCCTGGCCTTGTGTGGGTTTTCTCACCCCGTGACCATTTCGTGTTTGCAAAATGAAAAATCTTTCAAGAGAATCTATTCGTATGACTGTAGAAAGTGTTTCTCCCAGCGCTGGGTCTTCATGAGGAGAATACTCTCCCATCTCTTGGAGCCTGGGGTTGTTTCATGCCTTTGAGGGGGGCCTCAAGAGCAGTGCAAGGACTTTGGGTGGAACAACTCCTTTGAAACAGCAGTTTGCCTTTACACTGATGATGTTTTCTGTGGAGTCTAAAGATGGCAATTCAAGGCTCAAACTCTGTGAAGAGGCAAATCTCATAATGGTGTAGCTGATTAGCACACTTAGGTGATTGCTCTAACGATGCCTGCAAACCGTGCCTGCCCTGAACACCAAAGAGAAGGAGCTGAATAAGAAAAGCTGGCCTACAGGTAGCTTTTTTCAGTCTGGTGGTGGGTGCCAGGTGTCCTCCCAGCACTTGTGGACGTTACCTGTAGGTTTTAAACAGCTGCTCACGTATTTCAGTTGTGTTCCTTGGTGTTTAACACCACTGGTGTTCAGAGTCCAGCAGAACCTTGGGACACAAGTGCTGGAAGTGAAGAGTTGCTTTCTGAGTGAGCCATGAGGCTTCCAGTTCCTGCAGGATTCTGAAAGGTGCCAATGAGGGTTTAAGGCACTGTATTTTTAAATATTGATTTTTTTTTAAAAATTGTGAAGCACCACAGCCTGAGTCTGGGTTGCTGTACCTTTTCATTGCAAGGATTTACCATCATTCATAAAGGTCTTTTAGGATGCAATTCTTTTGCTCCTTTAGCATTTACATGGTTCTTCCTCTGCCAGACCCAATGGTAATTTTGTCATTAATTTCAGAGTCAGGCATATTTTAATCACAGCAGCTGTCAATCAATTATTTCTTTTTATGTTTATTTAATAACAGAGCAGCAGGAGACCTCAGAAACTGTAACCGAGGTGGAGCCCTGATTGCTGTGTTTGTTACATTAAATATGTGAGGATGTGCCCCTAACCCAGCCACTGCCTGATCCACAGAGCAACTGGAATTATGAGGAGGTGGCTCATGAGTTAGGGCAGAAAGTGTGTTGGTGCATTGCTTTTGTTAACCATGCTTTGTTTAGATGTCATTTGTGTTTAAACAGGGTATGGGCCACGAGCCAAATTCATATTCCTGAGTTGGCTGCTTTATTTCTGTTGCCTTGAAGACTGTGTTGTTACAAGAGCAGAATCAGCCCTGCGTTTAGAAGTTCACTTTTAGTATCTTGTACATTGCCATTTTATGTCAAAAATTATGTAAATACAGGTTTTGTTTAATTCATGCGCCTTTGTTATGCAAAAAGAGTTACTGCATGGACTTTTTTAGCAAGACTTATTAATCAAAAATATTTTACTTACATAGCCCTTCTCGTGTCTTTTGGGAATCCGTTTGAATTTTATTTAGGTTCCGTTTAGGGTACAGACAGAGATGGCAACTTCACTGCACTGCTGTGGTTTGACTCCAGGTTTCCAGAGAAGAACAGATGCTGCTTTAATCCACTGTAGCACAAAGCCCCAGTATTACGTTAAAGGGGAATGCAAATTTAGCTAAATAAATCCTTTTGCTTCCTTACAATAGACAAAAGACTAGAATCGTTCTCATGAAATAATTGTAGAGATGTCTTTAATAAAAATAAAGTAAAAAAGACAAGCTTTGGTATGATAAAAAAAAAATCAAACCCTTTAGTCCCTGTGAGAGAAGCAGAAAATTAGAATGATGGCTTTGATAGCCTTTACTACAGGAAATTGATGTATTATATCTGTTAATCAGATTCTTTCAGTAGTTCAGTGTCATCCCAGTTAAACTTGTGCTTATAAACAAAGGACACAATTCCCTGTTGCCTTCTGCTGTGCAAGCACGAACAAAATGCCACAGTTATGATCTGACTTCCATTCACATCAGTGGCTGCATACAGGGCATGGCCAGAGAAAAAGAATCCTAAGCTTGTTTTGAGGGCTGCTTTCATTATTTAGTCCAAAAAATTCCAGTCACCCCTAAAATTCACCAGGTTGACAAGGGTGGATGTGTCATGAACACAGAAAAGGAAAACCAACTTCCTGCTGTTTGTTAATATATCCATGACCTTTCCAGTCATCCTCACACAGGGCAAAGGCAGCGAGGATGCAGAGCTGATGGGTTTTCTGTCGCAGGGAATGTTTGCAGCCAGCCCTGACTCTGCACTACAGGAGCCCTCACAGTTTGGCTTTAATTTAATTTTCACTCCCCGCCTTTATGGCAGAATGGACCCAGCTCAATCTCAGATCACACGGAGAGTTAGATATGGCAGTGGCAGCTGGACCCTGAACTGGATTTAACTCGAGGGCAGTGATGCTTTTTAGCAGCCTGGAGCAGGAATGGGTATAGGAGAGATCCTTCACTTGTCATGGTCAGGTTGGGATAGGCCAATTCTGCTGGCACAGAATTCCAAGGGTACATCCACGGGAAGGAATGGATGGTTGAGTTGGAAGCTGCCCTGCCTTCACAGACAGTACCAGAGACAGGGTTCCCCTCCTTGCTTGGGGGCTGTTCTCAGGAAGTTATCCTTCAAACCAGAGGGACAGCGGTGCTCCTGATCCAGCTGCAGTTCCCAGGGATCTGAGTGCAGAGAACAGGCCTGCAAAAATCCCTGACTTTCTGGTCGTGTTGCAGCCCAGCAATAGGTTTTCTCTCAATCTATCACTCTACATTCTCAATCAGAAATAAAATTATCTTTATTTTTCTTTCTGTGTGGTTTTTCATTATTGTAATTGCTGTGAATCGGCTGTTGAATTTCCATTCTAGAGGTGTCTGGGATGATTCTCATGCTTCAAAGTTATCTTTCCACATGGTGTTAAATGTTAGATAATTTCAGCTGGTGTTGTATTTGCAAAAGAAAAGTCATTGTTTTCGTTTATATCTTCTTTTCTTGTATTTTGCTCTGTGAGTCTTGTTTAGAAGATACCAGTGATGTCAAGCATTTAGTTGAAACTGGTTTCAAGAAGGAGCTGATTTTAATACTCTTAGATTTGAGAGAATGGGACTTTCCAGCTGATAGTTTCCTGTTAATACTAGTCATTAATGCCTTGTGAAGTGAGAGAGAGCAGAGGATTGCCTGGACTTAATGGAACTTGTCCCAAATGATGACAACATGATGCAAACTTGGATTCTTTTTTTTGTTATTAAAAAGTGATTAAGATGTTTTTGATTAGGTTTGCTCAGAAGAAAAGTATTCCAGGTTTTCCTACCACAGTGCAGCATGTTACACAAGACCATTTCTCACTGTCTTTGGTTGAGATTTTCAAAATCTGTTTTTGCACGATATCACATTTTCATCTCACAAAATGGTGCCCCTTGTTTCCAGGAACTGGGCTTCTACCCCTAAAAGCCTAATAGTCCTAAAAAACTTTTCCTTGTGGAAAGATCTGTGGACTATGTCGTGATAAAGAGCCTATAGATGACTTAGAGTTACCCAAGTTGTGTATTTTAGACTCACGTTCTGGTGTGGTTGAGCAGCCTCACGTGCAGCCCCAGCTAAGCCAAGCTTCAGCCCCATCACAGACACTGTCACAGAATATTCCTGAGCTGGGAGGGACCCACAGGGATCCCCAAGTCCAACTCACAGACACTGTCACAGAATATTCCTGAGCTGGGAGGGAGCCACAGGGATCCCCAAGTCCAACTCACAGACACTGCCACAGAATATTCCTGAGCTGGGAGGGAGCCACAGGGATCCTCAAGTCCAACTCTAAGAGAGGCAGTGCAGAGTGTTGGTGTTTCAGGGAGCCAGCAGTGCTGGGCAGCTGTGCTGCACCCAGAGGAAGCTGCAACATGCCCTGCACAGCCCAAAAACTGCTCTTCTTCTCTGTGTGTGCAGTAGAAGATTTCCAAGGCAGGATTTGCTACCTGTGTTACTCTTCTGCTGTCATCAGTGAGGTGAGTCAGAAGTTCTATTGAAAGCCTACACTTAATTCCTCTCTGACAGAGAAAGAGCTGTAAAATGTATGGACTCAGCATAATGGGGAGGAAATGTAGAAGGAAGGAAGTTTGTGAATGAGAAAAAGCATCTGTCAGCTCTTTAGCTGATTTAGAGGTTATGAGCACTCTGTTGAGGTCTCATGTCTACAAGAGTGAAGATTTATGTGTAGTATGTCTGCAAATACCTTCTGTTTGAACACACTGCCTTGAATCTAAGTCTCATCTACAACTCTGTCTTTTCCACCAAACCCCAAACTTCCAACAAAAAATGTTCTATTTTTTGGTTTCCTTAAACACTATGTTCTGTACAAGGTGTAAACCTTGGGTGTGCAGCAGAGGATAAAATCTCCCTTTTACGAGGATGCCTGTGATTGCAGAGAGGTGAGCAGTGCTCCTGTTGCAGTGAGTTACAACACCTTTCCTGGTGTGTGCAGAGTGCTCAAGGCCAGTTCCCATTCCCACTGGCTGGGTAACAACACCCTGAGCTTCACTGGGAGCAGGAACAAGTGCCATGTTCTCATCCTTTTCTCTCCTACCTGCTGAGAGTTTCCCATGGCCATTTGCACTTAAATGTTTCGAAATTACATTGTTTTCCCATAGAGAAAACTGGTAGGGTTTCATTCTCTTTTGGGGTTGTTTTTTTTTTAGACTTGGCACGGCGAAGTTGGCAGTCAAAATGGAGGGTTTGTGCAGTGATTAAAACTGAGTGGTACTTTTATATTATATATCCTTCCATATTCAGTTAGATCAGTGAGGAGGTTTCTCTGATCAGACTTGTAACAGCCCATCCTCCTTTTAGATTGGCTTTTTAAAGCATGTTGCTCTGTAATTTTGTGAGTTTTATCTGTATCTACAGAGGGAAGTCAACCAACCACTAGAAGTTGAACAGTCCCTTTCTGATTTTAAAAGAAGATAATTTTGGCCAACTATTTATGAAATCCTAGAGAGACAGCAAAGTATCTCAGAGTTCATCAGTGACATTGTTTGAAAGCACAACTCATTAGATAATAACAATATATTATAAGTAGTTGAAATGAAATCCCTTGGTTGTTCTAAATAGGTCCTTTTGTACAACATTCATTTGCTACAGAGGTTAAAATATGGTCTAAATGAAGAGACTTTACTCAATGCAGTGTCCAGTACAGAAAGATGGTTTTGTTGTCACTTCTGCAGCCTGGACCCTCTGCATGCTCTTTGTTTATGAGGATTCTTAATTTCCCTCATAGACTTACCGTGAAAGGCTGGTCTGTTCAAAAGTTGTTCCTTGCTCTCTGTACTATGTCATATTTGTAAGCATTTCAAATAGTGGAGGGGCAAAACCTTAAAATTAGGCTTTATCAGGTGTATTTGATCTAAGATGAGATAGTTTTGTTCTAGGTATGAAATTTCCAGGCCTGAAACATTGACTCAATAAACAGGATTTTGTGAAGCATCTTCAGAGTAGTTCATGTTTCTATCATATATGGAATATAAGAGGGCAAAGAAGAGTTTTATCTACCAAGACATGACTGGGAAGAGGAAATCAGTGCTTCGTCTCTGACAGAACCTAACTGCCAGCAAGCTGATTTCTCAGCAGCAGTGCCTTCCCTCACCCCTTCCCTGGACAGGCTTGACACAACAGCTGAAGAGGTGAAAGAGGAGGATGGCTGGCACTGGACACCGAGGATTCCTGCATTGTATCAAATGCTGCTTCAGCTGTGCGTGCAAATCAGGGTTTTTCAGCTGCAGACACTAAATCTTCCTTTTTAAAGTTACCAATGTCTGAAGGGCATGTCATATAAACAGTGGAATGTGTGCTAATATCTTGCTATCTTCAGTACATGCCATATATAGTGTAGGTTTGCTAAATTAAGAGGATTCCTGCTGCTGAATGGTGTATCTAAATAAATTGTAAATAGTTGAGGTCAAATTCTACTACAGCTGCATTGAGAAACTCCACAAATTTCTCAAGCTCATCATATTGTGTAAAAGTTTACATAGCAAGGGCAGGACAAAGTCTGCAGTGGGAGGCAGACCTTCACAGATTTTTTTAAGTGGTCCATCCCTCAGACACCACAGTTACATTACAATTGTTAGCTTTAGTCCCTGTAAAAAGCAAAGTGTCCTTTTGAAGCATACAGGACATTTTCTGATGTTAACGTGTTTTATGGTGACACATCAAAAAAAAGAACTGGCCATAAAAAAACTTCAAAAATTCTAAAACTTGGGCTGGTTTGAGCCACAAGCCTCAGATTGTCATCCCATGGTCATCTTTTAATAATATCCATTTATTTCTTTTATTAATACCCGTTTTTTAAAGAGTTGTTGAATAAACCTATGCTGGGTGATGATTAACACAGTTTGGCAGACAGAGATGTTGACTGACTTTACCTGAGATAGAAGTGAGCACTTGTAAGCTGTACCCAGGTTCTGTTGGTGCTGCCCTTGTTCCTTTTGCTAAATAATGACAATAAAATACAGCTTTGCCTTTAGCAGGGGGGTTCAGGAGGCATTGAATGGTGCTGGGGAGGGCTGGTTGGGTTGATCCTTCTGTGCGTTCCTGTGCCTGATGGCCAATGTGCTGCCACTGTCTGACAAAGGTGATCTGAGAGCTGGTTAAGCTTCCTTCTGCTCCTTGGAAGCTTAAGATAGTCTCAAGTAAGCTCTTCCCAAAGGGATATTCTTAGTTCTTAAACCTATAGTAATGTTATTGCCTAAAACGGGTGGATTGTTGTTTCGCTCTATTTCCATCTCGCCGCTGTCCATCTCCATTTCAGAAGAGACAGAGCATTCATTCCTGCATTCTGCTTTGGTGGGGAGAAAATAACCTCTCATCTTTCACTCCCTGCTCTCTGCTGCTTCTGATGGCGTCTAAGAGTGTGGGTCAAAATGCCCTTTTCCAAGAAGCATTTTTGTTAATGCCTTTTATGGGGTTACTGAGTGAGAATTAGAGCTTGGCAGTGTCCAGGGGATGGCTGTTGGGGTTGTTCTGTGATTCTGGCATCAGGGCTTGGAGCAGGGAGCAGCTGCAGGTTTGCAGGGCACTCAGGGGTACCTGCCTGTGGGGCTCTGCTCTCCCTCAGTGGCTCTCAGACTGTTTGACTCAAGCTGCTGTTATTGGCACTCTCACCACACAGAATATTACAGAATAAGTGGCTGCTTTGTTAGGGTTTGCTTCTGAGACACATGCAAATGGTGTCTGGATTTTTCTTGCAATGATATTTAACTTCAGTCAGATGAATTACCTGGGACATTACTTTGATGTGCATTCAAAGGTTTCATTTGTTTTGAACAGAAACAGCTGAATTGAGAGTGCATTGGAAGTAAAACGCATTGGTCAATATTTCTTTCCTGGATCAAAGCTTTTGTCACTGCCTGTGAATGCTGGTGTCCATCATAATGGCTTTGAACTCTTGGCAGGGTATATTTGAAGGTAGATTGGGTTGTTAATGTTATTGTGCTTATTGAATTTGGGGATTTGTGTGAGTTCTTAATATAATTGACTTCTGTTTACTAGACAGCACAAGCCAGACATGGCAATAAGGACTAGGTTGTAGTTACAAACTGTACTAATAATAAACTTCTGCTCAAATGTTCTCACACCAATGGGGAATATTGTACTGGGGGGTGGAGAAAAATGCTAAACCATGGCTTGTGTGGAATACATACGCCCAGTTCTGCATTTTGAGAAGTTACAGGGAGAACATTTTGTGGGGGTAATTGGAGATAATACAGTGCACACATCAGAGCTTTAATTAAATGCACCTCCTCGTTTATAGCAGAGAGCAGCACAGGTACTGAAGCAGAGGCAGCTTTGAAGCAGCGGGGTGTACCCTGTGCCAAATGAGTGCTCGTGTGAGATGAAGTTGTGTGGGGAGGCACCGTTCTGGGGAGCAGCGTTCTGCTTGCAATTGTCACTGAAAATGACGCATTCAAATCAGGGCTTCGTTGCACTTGTAAAGGCAAAGTTATACGCAAGAAATTAACTTTTGGAGAGGTTTGTTCCTATGTGGAATGCCCACATTTGGCCTAAACATTTTTGCTATTTGAGTGGTTTGTTTCAGCCTTTGCGTTGGAAGGGTCTGACCGTACCAGCTGCTGCAGCAGCTGCCATCCTCCTTCTCTCTGTTACCCACTTAGTTCCACGGGCGACTTCTGGTCTGCATTCTCTGGGCTAGGTAGGGAATTTGGATCTATTTCAAGTGGAAATCTATAATTAGGAGCTAAGATCACAGTTTGACTGGTTTTAACCTCCACATTTTAAAAGGAGGTGGTTGGTGTAAAACAGATGCATAGCAATTCTTCCTCCCAGGGCATTTGGACCTGTTTATACAGAATATTTATTTTTGAGTGAGGCAGAAGTTTTACTGGAAATGATGTTTATGAAATGAGATTTTAATGCAAAAAGCTTCACTCTGTGGTTTGCGTTTAAATCCATCTCATAAATCATAAGGCAGAGTCCCAAGAAGGTATCTGGGTACTTCAGCTGTGGATATGTTGGTGTTTATGGACAGAAAAGTTTCTGGGACAAAGAAAGAAGATAAATTTGCTCAATTGTTCTATGAGTAGATGTGACTTAAAGGGAAACAGCTTTATGTGCATTTTTCCTGAAGGGGGGAATAAATTATATGGATCCAGGGAAAAGCAGGCAAGTGAGAGAAGGGATGGATTTGGCTGAGGAATTTTACAAAGAACCGCTCATGCAAATACTTCAGTGTTGCAACAAATAAAATAAAGTATCGATCCTTCATTAAGCTCAATTTGAATTCCGGCTGTGCTGACTACCTGGAGTTTTACTGCTGCTCTGCCACAGCCCTGCTTTAAAACCTCCCTGCTTCCCAAAGAACAGAGCCCTTGGATTGTCATGGCCAAGCTGCGTGCCTTTATCACCTTGTGCTGACCAGAATTTTAAGCTGGGCATGTTTTTGTTGCTGTATTTGTAATACTCATCCTGCCTTTCCACAATGTGGAAGAAAAAAAAATTATTCTGTGGAAAAATCTTTAAAGATGTAACAGCACAAACTTATTATATTGTCATACTTCTCTTTGTGTCCAAAACAACTTTTTTACGGGATTAATATAATGCTGATTGGTTCTCATGCGTGTACTATCCAGTTGTTAGGGCCTGTTTTCAATTTCATGTCTTTATATTGCACTGTTGAAAGTCCATTCTAAAAGAGTAATGAAAATAATACAGATTTCAGAGAATGCTCATTGCTAAAACAGCTTCTCAAGCATTTGCTCTGTTCTGCTGGGAGGGTCTTCTTGGTTCTATTTTAGAATGTTGCATGCAGTTTGGGTTTGGCATTTGCATTATTTAGAAACATGTTTCATTTCTTTGTTCCAAACTAAATCTGCAGCAAACTGGTTTGAACATTTGGATGATTTCTCTGAGCATATGTTCCCATTATCTTCATATTTTAGTTCTAAAAATGCACAGGGACACTTGACTGCTTGTAAACTGTGGGGTTTCTGGGGTGAGAGGCAGCACTGAATCATTCCTTGCATGTGATGTTATTGTTATATACTTCCTTTTTATATGCACGTAGTTCTAAAGATAAGGTTCTGGGCCTCAGGAGGAAAGGGACTTTCTGCTTTTCTGGTTATCAAATGTCTGTTTTTCATAGTAGAAATTCTCTGACAGATAAATTCTTGTGCCTCTGCATCCAAACCAGCAGCTCCTCCGGTCATTTTGCCATTAGTCAGTGGAACAGATAAGTCCATACTCATGGAAAAGCTTGGGGTTTGCTCCTTACTGGAGTTCAGATCTTTTTTAAGATTTCCATTTTAAGCTCCAATGTTGAAGTTCTGTTGTTTTCAAAATTCTGTCTTTATTGTGCTCATTTCAGTTGTGCTAATAGTTTGGCAAGGTTTGAAGGAAAAGGAAGGTGTGAATATAAAAATGAAAAATAAAGAAGAACAGTAGATAGTCAAACATCTTGAATGCTATTGTTTGAAAATATGGTAGTGGATTTAGCGTACTGGTGCTAATTACAGCCTTTGAGATTAGAAGTAATAATTGAAAGTGTAAAATGAGAGCCAGGGAAGAAAAGGCCTGCCAGGTTTGTGCTGCTAAAATGCCTGGAGAGGAAATGTTTTGCTTTGGTCATGGCTAACCACACAACTGGAGAGGGAGAGAGGAGACAGAGCTTCTTCTTATTAGGTAGTCCTTGAAATGAACTCATCCTGAGTTGTGGGAAATGACTAAAATCAGGATCTTTTCCTAGCAACAGCAGCTCCTCCCCTTTTGGTCAGCCTGGATTTTTTAAACAGTACTACAAACTAAGGTTTATGCAGGAAGAAATTTTCAGTTTCTGATAAAATGCTGGTTCAGTCAGTGCTGGCCACTGTATCAAAAAGTAATTTAGTTGTATAAAGTTTTTCAATGGCTCTATTTTAAATTTTTGTTCATGCAAAGTCATAGTAGTAGTACTAATCATTTTTAAATATTTCATTTTCATTCTTTAGCTGTTCCATTCTCTGCTTCTTTGTAAACTAGTTGCAAGCGACTTTTCACTTTTTCTGGCTTGGCAGATAATGAATGTCTGTTTTCTGCTGAAACAGTAGTGTAATAAAACAGTTGGACTTCTAGGTTAATTTCAACTGTTTTGCATTCTGCTAATATTACCCAGTTAGAATATTCAACAGATTGCTGGGCTCACTAGTAATATGCAGTTGCCCATTGCAGGGAGATGAACCAAAATAATCCACTAGATTTGTTTTTTAAACAATGAAATTATCAGTAATTGTACTGGACATGTCTGGTAGGTAGCAGATGCCTCCAATTGGAGACCTTTATTAAGAAGCTATTTCTAATTGCAGTTGGGACTTTTAATTAACATTTATTTAATAATATATATATATCTAAAACAAAAGCGTAAGTAATAATAATTGACATTATTACGTTGTCCATTGTTGTAGTGTGCTTAATATACTTAATTCCTCACCCATCAGAGAGAGGCAGTGTGTGCAGGGTGTGGGAGTGAAGTGGTGCTAGAGAAGTGTCTGAGATGCTCCCTCAGTCCCAGGGAGGCTTCTCCTGGTTCTTGGTGCAAGCCTGGAGCAGAATCCTTGACATTTTTGTGTGCTGGCAGTTTTAATAAGTGCACAGATAAAACCCACCCTCGTAACCCTGCAGTGGCTGGCTCGTGCTCTGGGTCCGTGCAGGAGTTACAGAATTGTTGGGTTGGAGAAGCCCTCTCAGGCCGCTGGGTCCCAACATTCCCCAGCACTGCCAGGCCACCCCTGTCCCCTGTCCCCAGGTGCCACATCCACACGGCTTTTAAACCGTGCCCCCCAGGGAACAGAGCAGCTGTCCAAGCCACCAGCAGCCAGTTTCTCCAGGAGGAGGCTGTGGGGAGCAGTGCCAAAGGCTTTGCAGGAGTCCCGGCAGGGAACATCCGCAGCCTGTCCCTCAGCCACTGAAGCAGGTCACCTTGGCACGAGAGGAGAGCAGGTTGGTCGGGCAGGACCTGCCTTTCCAGCCCCAGCCTGGCTGGGCCTGATGCCCCAGTTGTCCTGTGGTGGCACTCAGGGTGACCTGCTCCGTGACCTGCCCCAGCACCGAGGTCACGCTGGCACGCGTGGAGTTCCCCAGATCCCACCCTTCTTACAGATGGGTGTTTTGTATTTGATAACTCAGGCCTGCTGGGAAGTGATGGAAGTTGGCTCCGTGAGCACTTCTGCCAGCTCCATGCTGCTCCCCTCAGTGGAGCAATCCAGCTTGTCATCCTTACAGCTTCACACAAGTCATATTTGTTGACATATTTTTCTTCTCCAAACATATGTAAAGTAGAAGAAGTAGAAAGCAAGCTGCTTTTCTTTGCCAGTGAAGTTTCACTTTAATGAAATAATTCATATGGAGCTTCAGCTGCTCCTGGGAGGCCGGGAAGAGCTGGATGGGGGAAAGCCTTAAAGCCTGTGCATGTGTGTTTGCTTGGAAGGGTTGTTGTTGTGCCTCTTGTAAAAGGTAATTACTCCCATGCTTCAAAGGTCAGGTGGCAGGCAGTAGGCCCATGAGCAAAATTAGATCAAGCATTACAGTCAGTCAAGCATCACATTTATATCTGGAAAAAATGCAAAAGGCAAACTAAAAATTAAGAAGAAACCCTTAACTTTAGTCAGAACCCTGTTGTAACAATTTCTGATTAGGGCAGTACCCTTTTGTTGAGGAAAAGGTTAAGGGATCCATCGAAGGCAGCGTTATTAAAATGTCAACAGGAGGTTATAATCAGCATGGAAGGGTTATTAAATAGCTCACAATGCAAGGGTGAGGAAGGCAGAAAACGTCAACAGAACCTAAGAAGATAATTCCAGCCTTCCTGTTAAAAACAAATTTGCCATGCTTGTATGGAAAGTACTTACAAATAAACTCGCAGCTAGGACGTGATGTCCAAAATAGCACAGCCTTACAGCTGGCAGAACAGAGGAAGGAATTTCAGTGTTTAGAAGCAGCTCAGTATCATACCATGTCTTTAATGGATGCTCCAGAGAGAATGATCTGTTTGTTTTTAGCGGGTGGTTACACAGTTTCAGTGTCACCGGCAGAACTCTGGATAGTTTATCATTTTTAAGTTGAAAGCCAGCTGTATCACGGAGGGAAAGGGATTAGTTTCCTGTCAGCTTCCTTTTTGGAAAAAGCAATGTGTGCACAGTGCAAATATTTCCAGCTTGGGTTAAGTATGTTTGAAAATACCTTTTGGTTGGAGTCATATTTTGATGGGCAAAGAGAGAGGACTTGCTTTCAGTTTTACATGTTTATAGAAGCATTTTAAGAAATCTAAGGGGCTTTTTTCTTCTCCTTCCCTTTAAAAAGTACGCACTGTTCAAGCTGGGAGAGTTTGGCCGGGGTTAACCCTCGGCTCTTCAGTCGGTGGAGAGCATTCTTTCAGAAATTACTCTGTACTTTTTGAAGGGACAGCTGAGAGACAACAGCAGGGCTTTGTTTTTGAAGTACATATGAATGAAGGCAAAAAATACAGGGCGTGGTGGGAATGTGGAATTTTACTTCTTTGGAGTTGGGATGTACCTTTCCTAAAACAAAAGGTAGGGGAAGTGCTGCAAATGCTTGTATTGGTGCATGTGTGAAGTGTTTACTGAGTCTTTTGAGGGATTAAAAAGAAGTAAAATTTCGTTTTTCTGACAATGTTCTGTGTACACAGGATGAGGCAGACAGGAAATAGTGCGGTGAAACATGAAAAGATGGAAGAGTGAAAGTGCATATATTGCAATGTGAGAGTGCCCTCCTGCAAATACAACCCAAACACAAATCGCTATTAGTCATCAGTGCTTCGGGATACTCCTAGGGCTCTGTTTAAAAATGTTTCCTATTGTGTGCAGCCCTTTTAATATAAAAGGGCTTTTTCCTTTCCTTTATTCCTTAGCAGTTACAGCATTCTTGTGAAAACAAAGTACTTTCTTTGCCAGATAGGTGCTATTGAGCCTTCTTCACCTGACACCATGTTGCTTTCATTAGCTAGAAACACTGTCCCTTGGGATGCTTTACTCCAAAACCTGCCAAAAGTATCCCATGGGAGCAGTCTTTCACTAGCAGGGAAATAAATGAGATTTCTCCTGTAAGTACTTTTTCCCAACTTTAGTTTCTAGAAGCATCGTAGCTCTCAAGATCCATTAAATCCCAATCTCCATTGAGTAATCTCCATGAAAGTAATCCTTTTATGTCAAACTGTAATGTAAGGGTAAGAAAATATTGCTTTAATTTGTCAAAGCAAAGAAAGACACAAATAAGCATCTGTCATTTTGACTGCAACAACTTGGAAATGAGCAGTCTTATAAGAAATTAGGAGTTTTCATTCATTTCACAGAGTAGTCGCTGAGTGACTTACTCAGGATGTCATTAGTAATTACTGTATAAAGCTAAATCATGCTTGAAACCTCCATTCTCCTGCTTGACTCATGCTCTAAAGATGTCAGGGGCACGACAGATTGAGACGTGCAAAAACTACGGCAAAAAACTGTACATTTTGTGTGTGTGACATGAAAGCCACGTTACCTGTGACACCTGCTTGGGAATTTCAACAGCATGTGCTGTATGCCAACACAAAATGATACTGAAGCAAAAGTGTGCTGTTTGCTGTTGAGGATTTTGCTGTGCTGGACTCACGCGAGGCTTTCTTTTGCTGTCTCTCTGGTGCAGCGTTGAGGGGGAGGCTCCCAGCAGCGAGACCGGCACGTCCCTCGACAGCCCCTCCGGCTACCCGCAGGGCCCTATAACGCACAGCTCCGCCCTGAGCCCCGAGCACTACGAGCACCCCTACGGGCTCTACTCCATCGCGCCGGGCCAGCAGCGAGCCCGCCGGCCCAAGCTCCAGCACTCCACCTCCATCCTGCGCAAACAGGCCGAGGAAGAAGCCATCAAAAGGTCCAGATCGCTTTCGGAGAGCTATGAACTCTCTTCGGACCTACAGGATAAGCAGGTATTTGAGCTCGTTTGTGTCTGTGAGCTGGGAGAGGTGTTTTCTAGCATCACTTCAGTTGGGACTTTTAACTCTGTTATTCTTTGTCCCATGTACCTTCCCTACTTCCTGGAGAAAAGCGTAAAAGAGACGTTAATACTGTTAAAAGTATGAACAGTTCTTGGAACTGAGAATTTATGCTCCAGGAGAGGACTAGAATGTAACCGTGCAAAATATTTTTCTAAGAAAATGAGTCATTCTGAAACCTGGGTGTTTCTGTTGTCACAGAAAGGAAGGAAGGAAGAACGTATTGCAGCTGATATTCTCTTATATCTGTGGGGTGAATTCATATATTTTTGTATTTTATGGTGGAATTTGCAGATGACTATTCCGCTCATTATTGGAGTTTTTACTTTCAAAACCGATATATGTAAAGTCTATTAAGGTCGTTGTGCGGGTTAAATGTTTTTGCGAGACTTTACCCTTGTCCTGAGCTGCGTGAAGTGACGAGGGCTGCGTGTGTTCCCGTGGCAGGTGGAGATGCTAGAACGGAAGTATGGGGGCCGTCTGATCACCAGACATGCTGCCCGCACCATCCAGACCGCCTTCCGCCAGTATCAGATGAACAAGAACTTCGAGCGCCTGCGCAGTTCTATGTCCGAGAATCGCATGTCAAGGCGCATCGTCCTGTCCAATATGAGAATGCAGTTTTCCTTTGAAGGACCTGAGAAAGTCCACAGCTCCTACTTCGAAGGGAAGCAAGTTTCTGTTACAAACGATGGGTCAAAGCTGGGCTCCCTGGTGCCGTCGGAGTGCGATGAGCTCGGGGAGACGGCTACCATGAAGTCCCCGGCAGCATCCACTGATTTCTCTGACGCTATAACAGAACTGGAGGATGCTTTTTCCAGGCAGGTGAAATCCCTGGCGGAATCCATCGACGATGCGCTGAACTGCCGCAGTCTGCATTCGGATGAAATCCAGAGTGCGGAGCAAGTCAGGAGCCGGGAAATGGAGAGGGAGAGCTGTGCCCCGAGCAAACCAGCCATCCACAATGTGGATCACAGGAAGCTGGATGAGATGACGGCGTCCTACAGCGATGTCACGTTGTACATCGACGAGGAGGAGCTGTCCCCACCCCTGCCGCTCTCCCAGTCCGTGGACAGACCGTCCAGCACGGAGTCGGACTTGAGGCTCCGCAACTCTTCCCAAGAGTACTGGTCCATGACCCACAAAGATGATAAGATAGACACTGACACGAGCTGCAGGAGTACCCCATCACTGGAATGTCAGGAGCAGAGGATGAGGATGGATCACCTCCCTCTGCTCACTATCGAGCCGCCCAGTGACAGTTCCGTGGACTTGAGCGATCGCTCGGAGAGGGGCTCGTTAAAGAGACAGAACGCCTACGACCGAGGCATCACCAGCCAGCAAGGCAGCCCTAAACATATCCCCCACAGCATTCCTGCCAAGATCATCACCCGGGAGGAGCAGGAGGCCAGGCACAGGGCTAGGCCCATGGACAGTCACTTGGCCATCAATGGCACAGCGAACAGGCAAAGCAAATCAGAGTCTGATTACTCTGATGGAGACAACGACAGCATCAACAGCACTTCCAACTCCAATGATACAATAAATTGCAGCTCAGAATCCTCTTCCAGGGACAGCCTGAGGGAGCAAACCTTGAGCAAACAAACCTACCACAAAGAGACTCGAAACAGCTGGGATTCCCCTGCCTTCAGTAACGATGTTATCAGGAAACGCCATTATAGGATTGGGCTGAATCTTTTCAACAAGTAAGTACAGCAGTTCCTGCCTTCCTCTCTCTGTCACTGAGAATGAGCCAGGAATGTTTTTCTTGTATCAGGTAAGGTAAAACTGGTGTCTGTTACTGACCTTTCAGTGATTAAACAAGGTGCTTGTGGTGACTGTTCATGTTCAAGTTTAAGCTGATGTCTTCATAGTTGAACAGCTTCAGGAAAAGAGAAAAAACATCATTATGTGCATGGAAATAGTAGTAAATTATTGAAGATGAATCCTCTTCCTTTCTTGGGGAAAAATATGGTGGCTTGACCCTAATCCATTTTTTAGTGTTATGTTATAACAAATTCAGATTTCTTCCTGCCCTAATCATGGGGATGGTGTAAAACTCATCACATGGGAATTAGAAACAGCATGCAGCATATGATGAGCTTCCTGTTTAACACTGGCAGGGCCTGGAATTTGTTCAGTAGACTTCATTAAAACTTTGATGCTAAAAGCCAATGCACTGAATATTTTTATACTAAATGAATGTTTATTATTTAACATAAAACTGTCATAAAATTTGTATTTCTGCCTATGAGTGATAGTTTTCCCCATGTTTTCCATGTGGCCTGAGTGATTTCAGGCCTTCTTTCCAGATAGCAGTGCTTTGATGTGTTTGGATTGATAAGTTGGTGGTTCCTCATGTATTTGTTGTAGCATTGCAGACAATTAAAGCTGTTTGGTGCCATCACATGAGCTGCGCATTACAGCCCCAAATTTGACTGTAAACACTTTCAGGTTTAGCTTTTAATCTTTGTGAAAATGCCTTTATGGAGGCTTCCAGCCAACTGGAATTATGCAAGTTGTAGGATCTCTGCTTGTGAAGTTGAATGGGTAGGAAAATACATCAATTAGCTCTTTTTTAGAAGATTTGAAAATGAGATCCTTGGCAGGGCGGCTGGGGAGGAAGGTGTTGGTGCTCTTGGCTGACATTTAACACTTGGTGCTTGGGTTTTGCACAGCAGTTAAGCCTCGAGCAGTCAATGCTCAGTGAGCCTCAGGCTTGGTAAGAGTCGTTTGAGTCAGCTGCAGAAGGGTGTAGGGAAAAAGTGAATGGAAAAAGTGCTCAGGCAGCACACAGGGATGAATGAGAGCATTGGAAGCTGTCAGGTGCTGCTAGTGACACATCAGTAGGAGGCTGAAAGTGAAAAATAAACATCAGGAACAGACAAGAATAGAGGCATTTGTTTGAACCAGATCTGAGTGACCTTGCTGCACGGACGTGCACGGAGATAAACCTTTCTCTGTGTTGTTGTGAGGTGATGTGCAGCTCCTCAGCAGTGAGTGCTGCAGGACAGGACTGTGCAGAGCTCCAGGCAGCACCTCTGAGTGGCTTTTTGCTCTGTGGGATTTTCTTTTCCCCACTGCATTTTATCTCCAGTACTTGAAAGAGAACTGAAGATTGTCATTACTATCTGCTGAGTCAGTGTGATTCTGTTGATTCCTCAGACAGTCCCCAAATATCCCTCATATCCCACATGTCTTGAGTTTTGGTTGTGGCCCTTCAAGTCTGATTATGACATTTTCAGTAATGTGCAGTGTCAGGTATTCATCATAGAATGTGATGGTGCATAAGTCTGTAATTTATTTTGAAAAAGGAGCTGGAAAACCTTCAAAGCTTTATTCTTTTAAAAGCTCAGGAGTCTCTAGAGAGTGCATCAGGTGGGATTGCAAATTGCATCTTGAGGTGAGTGATCAGGTCCATGCAGCAGAGTCACTTCACTGTCTTTTCACCACGTTATCTTCACATCACATTTCTGATCATAAAATGAGGCAGCAGTGGGAGTGCTGGCAGCGGCTCCTGGAGGATGTGTGCTCCACCCAGGAGGAAGCACTGAAAGAAGTGGCTTTGAACTTACCTAGTACAAGAAGGCAAGTTTTTTTCCAAATGTCTGCATCTACCAGAGGAAATTTTAGGGATGTCTTTTACAAGGAATTCAGGTTAATTTCACCGTGTCTTTGAAGTCTTCCTTGCAAATTAAGATCCCAAGCCTTAACTAACAAATGTCCTTTCTTTGTGGTACGTGAAGCTTGGCTGAAATGCAAAGAATTAAGAACCTTAAAGAAGTGCATGAATTGTAGCAAATACTTCTGCTTTGTTCAGTAGAAGTGCTAAAAGGATGAAGATTTTAAAAGCGTGGAAAGTCACTATAATCACAGTTGAAATTTCAATTTTTAACTTTTCTGGCTTTCCAATTTTAATAACAATTTTCAGAAGCCAAAGTGCAGTTTTCTTATCAGAGGCTCTTTGTTAGGATAGACAGTTATGGGTGGGGTAAAAGTTGAGCACAGCTGGTGGTCCAGTTAACTTAATCACTGATAGATGCAAAACATCAGTAGCACAAAGCTCCCTGGAGAACACAGGACACTGGGAGAAAAGGAGGTAATTGAAAATCACTTTCCTAAGAGCTCTAGTGGAAGGTGTCCCTGCCCGTGGCAGGGGGTTTGGAATAGATGATCTTTAGGATCCCAGCCTAAACCATTCTGTGATTCCATGATTATCACTTGTCACAGAATTTTTTTCAAACTGTACCTTGGCCTTCAATTTGGAACCTTAGTGTTGATTAAAGGAGTGTACTTTTCGAAGATGTTTTATAGTAGCCACTAAGCTAGAAGGTAAAGTATCCCCCAAATGGAACGATTTCTGCCAAAGAAATTGCAGCTGAGCAACAGCTTCTGTCCTTTGCCATGGCTCTGAATGGCAGCAGTGATTCCCCCCTGGCAGTGGGCTGGCAGTGTGTGTTCCCATTGATTCCTTCCCAAGGGAAGGGTTGCAGGTGCATGCCCAGAGTGCAGCAGCTCCCAGGGAGCCTTGCTCAGGCCAGCTGGGTTGAATTAGGCATTTTCTTCAGTGGAGCTGGAAAGGGATGTGGACTGGGAGAATTGTGCTAGAAACCATTCCTCCCTCACAGGCAGAAGGAAAACACTACCTAGAAAGGTTTATTTTGCAGGCTGCAAATCCTGCCAATGCAAATCCAGCCTTTGAGACTGGTTTGCTTATAAACAAGGCTTCAAGAGGCCTTTTGACTGCTGCTTTAAAAAGAAAAACAAGGAGAAAAAAAACCAAAAAAGAGCTGTGATTTCATTCTGTTTGTTTTGACTGCAGGCTGGAAATACCAGGTTTACCAGTTATTGCACCCCATTCTGGTAGGATTTTCAGGTTCCATCCTGCTCCTGATGCATTGATGGTTCTGAAAGATTAACTGGGACTGGGTGTTTAACCCCAGCGGGGTGAGGAGTCGTGTCCTGCCCGTGTCAGTGCAGGGCTGGCATTCCGAGCACGTGGATTGTTGTGCCAGCAGCAGGGTGACAGCAGCTCTGGGTCCCTGCCCAGCGTTTGTGGCTGCCAGGTGTGTTTGTTGCTAGCACTGCCTGGGGTTACCGTGTCCCCTGGCCGCGGTGACACACCCGGCAGGGACAGGGACAGGGACAGGGACAGGGCAGTGCCTGCTCAGCACTCCTGGGCACGGGGCACAAACACCTTGGGTGCAAGCAAAGCAGTGTCAGCAAAACAGGGACAGCATCAGAGCGGTTTAGGAACTTGTTGCAGCTGTGCCTGCTGCTCTGAAAGACGGGAGATAAAGGTTGGCATTGCTCAGACTCAGTTTTTAATCCAGCAGAGCCTGGAGTCATGTTTAGTATCTCCTTTGGGATATCAGCTGTTGGAAAGCACTGTAAGTTGTTCTCCCATCTGGCAGGGTTCCTGTGGCATTGTGTTCCTTGCCATGGGGGCCAGTCCTGCTGGTGCTGATTGCTGACATGGCTGGTGAGCAGAGGCTGCAAAGTGCAGCTCAGGGGCTGTTTCACTGCTCTGAGCTTGGTGCCAGGGCACAGTTTAGGCTTTACATCCTAATCCTATATGTACTTCTTGGGGGTGCATGAACGTGACTCCACTTTACAGTGCTAGAACAGAGCCTGGGCCAGCAATCATTTTACAGTAAATTTTCCCAGAGGCCTTTCCCCCCACCACCTCCCTTCTTTTGTCCTCTTTTCCTCTCTGGAAAGGGCAGTGACAGATAGAGAACTGTTCCCCACATGTCCTCAGTGCCTTACAATGCTCTGTGCTGAAGAGTTTGCTGTAGCTTCTTCTATAACGGGCCATTATCAAGGTTCCTGCTATTCCAAAGTTCTCCCAAAGGATTTATTGACAGAGATTAAAAGGTTTGAGTATCTGTTTGCAGTATGCAGTGATGTATCATCTTTAGCCCTGAAAGCCCTACTGGCTTCCTTTATTGCACGATGGGGATGATTTTATTCCAATTTAAAATCCACCGTTGATATGAATTGGATACTAATTCCAGGAGCAGACTTTTTCTAACATTTCTAGATTCTCTGGAATATTAATTTCAGAAGTTTTTTATTTTACTAAGCAGATATGAGAGGAATTTGCTGAGTGCTGCTGGGATTATACCAAAGACAATATTATAAATTACGGTTTCTAGATAAATTCTTGTTGGAAATCTGAGGCACACAATAATAATATTTGTGAGAAGGCACATTTTTCATTTTCCATGAAAGCAGCTTTAACTGTTCAACAGAGGCATAAGTTTTCCATCATATTCCATCTCCAGGTAGAGACTGAAGGTAATTTGGACTCCTATATACTGTTACACTCAGGAAGTGCTGCAAGATTGGTCTCTATTTGAAATCCTTAAAAGCTGCCAAATGTCACTTACTTTGTTTTTCAAAAATAGTTTTGCAACTAGTCATTAATTTAACTTTTGTAATAAGTGCACTAATCCGGTGTTCTCAGTTTACACCCATCATACTCATAATGAATTCCAGTTACAATGCTGAGCACACTTTCTGAATTGCTTCGAGTCAGTCTCATGACATCCATTCAGCATTCTAATATCTGGTCTCTAAACATGTGCTTTTGGACTGTCCTCCTTTCAACTTGAATGTGGAAGCTTATTGGAAACATTTCTAATGTTTTTAAACTTTGTAAATACAGATTGAGTAGGAGGGAGAAGATGTAAATCAAACTGACTTGGTTCTCTTTACCTTGGAACCAATTCTTTTATTTTGCCAGCTGATCCCTAATATCTTCAATGATTTTTTTGAATGATTTGATGGAAAGAGGAAGGGGGAGAGAAGAGGCTTGGCCAGGATTTCACAACAGAGCCATTTGCTGTCCTCGTGTGTGTGCTGAGAGGGACTTTACTGTTGTTGCAACATCTGGACTGCAGATTATTCAGGCGCAGAGGGTTCCAACAAAAATTAAAATCAAAGCACTCCATGTAACTTGTCCTCTAACATGCCGAGGAGTTAGTAAGAGGAGAAGAATGTTCTTAGTATGACTCTCATTATTTCTAAAAACATTTAGCCCTAAGTGAGAACACCCAAAGAAAAAAAAAGCTTTGTGTGTTTTGCTTTGTTCTGTGTGTGTTTTATCTTTTCTCCCGGAGGAGCCATTTTTCCTCCTTTTTTTTTCCAAAACAAGTGCTTTGATTAGCATAAATTATATCCCCTCCAAACCAGCTGAAATGTAGAACCAATAGTAAATTGAAGCGCTGGGTTCAAATATGGGCATGAGGATTCCTTTTATTGCCATTAAAAGGCAATATAAACTTTCCCCAATGCTGGAAGCAAATGTGGCTTTGCTGGCAGCAGCAATAGCTGAGTGTGAGTGGCCCTGGATCCCTGCAAGAGCCATTACCTCATCCCTGCCTCCAGCTCCGGCTGCCCTTAAACATTCCGGGCACACTCCTGCCTCCCTGCTACGTGCCAGGAATGGGAGCTGAGCTCTGACAATGCCTGCGTGCCTCCTGTTGGAAAATGAGCCCATGAATGGAGGAATTTCAGCGGCTGAGCAGCTCCCAGACAGCGGCTGATGGGACTCTGGGTGCCAGAATTGAAATTCCTTCTCTCCGAAAATCTCCAGTGGTCAGCTTTTGAGGGTGACAAATGTGACCAGCTGCCTTTGCAGGAATGCAGGGAACAATTGGAATAGGGGCTTGGGAAGGCTGTGTAGGAAAAAGAGTTAAGGGGAAAAAAAGGGCACCCCAACCCTTTCTTGTGTAACAATTCCCATCTACCAACTGAGTTGGGGTTTTGTGGGTCGTACATGGCAAATCAGGAGATCTTTAAACTGTACTTGCACAAAAGGTGTCCCTTTCAGAGGGCATGTGACTGCCAGAGTTTCCCATTTGCACTCAGCAGAGTTGCAGAACTCGAAGCTGAAGTGCTTCTGTTTGGTGTAACTGTGGTGAGGGTGTGGAAAGAGGATTTAGGGCAGGGACACAAGAAGACATAAAGACAGGGACTGTTCCTTAATTTAAAGGGCACAGTCATCTTCAAGTGTCATTCCTGACAACACTTGCATAAACATGAGGGCAAAACCCAGCCCTGGCACACAGTTCTGAGAGAGGCAGCCAGATTTCCATATGTCTTGTCCCCAAGTGGAGCCTGCTTTGCTCTGCTGGCAGCTACAAACTCCTGTCCCTGCTCCGTGAGAAATGCAGTGGGGTCAGAGGAGGTGAGAACAACCTCCTAGAGTGGCTTGGTCCGTTCATTTAACTAAAATATTTTCTACTTATTGCCTTCTTTCTTGTGAGGAAGGAAGGACTTGGGGGGGGCAAAAAAAGCCGGCTGCCCACTGCCAAGGGAGGGAATAAGGAGGAGGTAGGAAATGCTCTGGCAGGATGACTCAGGGCTGTTTCCACCAGCAAGGACATGTCCAGCTACTGCATTGCGAGTGCTCGGGGTGTGCCTCGTGTGCCTCTCTGCTGTACTGACTGCTCTCTTCTCAAGGATGATGCTTCTTGCACAGGAAAATCCTTTTTTGGAAATAGCTTTAAACTCTTTCCCTCCTTTATTAGAATACGCCAGACTTTCTGCTTGGGGTCTTTAGGTGCCTCTGATACAATTTTTACCCTTCTATATGCTTTTTATCCTTTTATAATCAGCTCTGATTCAGGTAATACTTTTCAGGCTAACCTAAACATCCAGTAGCAGTAGTAATGCTCAAAGTATAATATCCTAGCACTTTGTTAGGAAATGCTGACATAAAGAAACTGGTTGGTCAGGCAGAAAGTAATGGTAGAACCACCATCAGTTACCCAGTTTAATGAAAATACACATCTACAGGGTTTCCTCTCTTTATTTTGCTCCCCCGCCAAACAGAACTGGGCACTGAGATCACTTCCTGGTGAATTCTTTCCTTAGTGGCATGAGTAGAAATGAACTTTTCCTGAACAGAGGTTACTCCAGGTAATTTGGTGTAGTGTGCCCTGACCTTCCCATCTGTGGTGGGAGGTCTTGAATGAACTTTAGAGAATTAACATCCTAATGTGGGAGAAATTATCCCTACTCTGGGCAAACTGTAGTGCTGCTGCCCATGTCATGGGAATAATTACCTCCCTATTTCCATGAGATGCAGAGAGCTGGGAGAAATGTGCTCTTTCCTGGCTTATTTTCCTGACCTAGGGATTTTTTTCTTGTAATTACCAGAAGATGCAATTTACAGCCGGTTTTTCTTTCCCTGCATTAAATGGTTGTGCAATTGAGAAGAGCACAGCTCAGGCTTCCCACTCAGTTTCTCTCATTTTCATCCTCTCGATCCCCTTTTGCCTTGCTGGGGAGCGAACCCTGACAAGTTGTTTTGGCACTGGTTTTGGTAGTGTTTCAAGGATATTGGTTTTTTCCTTCTTAGCCAGAAGGATTAAAATAGACCTAGGGATTCTCTTGGCTTCACTGCAGCAGCAGTGGGCTCTTCAGCAAAAGCAAAGCAAGAAATACAACCATAGAAACAAAACTGAGCTGTGTGCCAGACTAAGGAGAATGTTCAACTAGCTTGTTATTGCCAGCTTGGTTATTTAAAAATATTTAACTTCTTAAATGACTCTAAGAAAAGTCTTAGATTCTTGCTTTTAAAAAAGCCATCCCTGTTTTTTAATGTTGAAGTAATGCTTATTTTGTGACGACTGTAAATATTTTCAAAATGAGATCGCTGGTATCAAAGGCAAGAGAGATGGTTATTTATTTTTTTTTTACAGAGGGCTGGCATCATAGCTGCATTAAACTCTCCACCCCTCACATGAAAAGATTTCTTTGGCAGCAGCATGTTTGTGAAGGGTTCCTGTTTGCAGTGGGTTTCTAACAGCCTCTGAGAAATGTTTGTACTTCTGGTTTGCTTGTTTTCTAGATTGTCTCGGTTTCCCTGCAGCAGAGGCAAGGAACCAACAGACATAGGTGTGCCTTCAGAAATCCTGGAGTTCCAGAAGTTTCACCAAGCTTCTCAGTCAGGCTGGCTTTTCCCCCTTGCCTCAGTCAGCTGTTAGAGCAGTGTGTTTGTGGTTATTTACACTGTTCATAAATCCCTGCTTTAATTCAGGTGATACTTCTGCCATTGCTGGGTATTGGAAATCTCCCGTGCTCGTTTGTTAATTAACACTCCCATTTTACAGCTCTCTTGTTGTCTGAGCTCTAGAAGGAAACACAAAGATCTCATGTGGTTTTGGGTGTTTGTAAGCTTTGCATGTTTAGCAAGTGGGGATGGGCAAGGCTTTATTCACCTTTGTGCTGTGGTTTTGTGGCAGGTTTCTTTTCGAGGCAGTGCTTGTTGTTCACTCTCTCCTCTTGGCTGCTGGGGACACAGGCACTTTATCCACGCTGGGGCTTGGATAATACAAATGATGGTGCAGCTGTGGGGAGAGCTTGGCTGGATTCAAAAAAATAGTAATAAAAACCAAGGCAAATCAAACCACCAAACCACCAACCCCCCAAAAAACACTCACCAAAAAACCGAAACATAAAACAACAACAACAAAACCTAAACAAAACAAAAAAAAACAAGCCTAAAACACACGAAACACCTTTTTGGCCTAGTTTGGTTTGTCAGGAAGACCCAAAGCAACAACAGGAATGGGAGAAGAGTCTGCTGCCAGTGCTGGCACTGCCAGTGGAGTGCTCACCCAGCTCAGCACTGGGCGTTACTGGGTTTGTCCTGCACCAGCACTGGCTGCACCAGTAAGCCCAGGAGGTAACAGGGCATGCCAAGCCTGTGCTGATCCCTCTCACCATCCAGAATCCAACTAAAAGCTTTTCCCCTACCCAATTCACTTTTCAGAATCATCGCAGTGTTTTTGCATAAGCAGAATTTCCTAAAAGTTTAGAGACAACAGTTTGGATATGTTTGGGAAATCAGTCAGCTCTTCCCCTCTTCAAAGGAGGAGCTGTCTCTGACAGCTCCTCAAACTCTGGCAGGTCTTGAGCACTTCTGGACATGGCCAGTACTCTCTAAGAAATGAGCTCATTAAAATATACTGGCTCGATCTGTTATTTTGAAGTTTACATTAATCCTTCCATCAACTTTTTTCACTTAAGACTCACTTTAAACCACCCTAAATGTCTTGTTATTAACCAGCTTCTGGCAAGATCCTTAGCCCTTTAATCAACCTCTGAGAATCTTATATGAATAGTTTTGCACATCTTTTGGTGTTTTTTCTTTTTATTTCAGTAGATCCTTGTGATTTTTTTGCTTTGGTTGTTTTGTTTTACATTGTTTTGTTGGGTTTTCTGAGACAGAAGACATTTTTAAACTTATTTTGGAAGCAACCTTGTAAATATCAAAAGTTCTCTAAGTAAGTACATCATCAGCTATGCAAGGTGCTAACGTTAGAGGGTTTATTTTGATTTTAGTTAATGTATTCAAATCTGAAAATAACTGCTCTGCTTCTGCTGCTTCCTCCATTGCTATTTATAGATTTCTCATCTTGCCTGTTATTGGTCTGTGTAATTAACAAGCCATCAGTGGGAATTTTCCTAATCACAAAAGACTCTTAGTTGTAAGTACAAAATGCTCTGCGCCCAACTGTGAGCAGACAGAAAGGAGGATAAATAACTTATCCAGGTGTCCTGTCCCACGTTCAGTCCTGACCCTTGCGTGTCCCCCTCCCTTCTGCAACCAGTCAGACACTCCAGGGAAAACCAGGGTTTGGTGAAAAGGAAGGTTTATTCAGTTTAGAGCAGCTGGGTTTGCCAGCAGAGAATCCCTGGCTGCTCGTGTTGTTCAAACCTGCTCTCCCCAAAGCCTGGCAGGTGCCTGGTGTAAAAAAAACACCTCAGGAAGGAGCACATGAGTTTCTGGTGGTTTGCTGGAGGTCAGCACCACAACCTGCACGTCTTCTTGGTGCATTTAAGGAGTAATTCCTTCAGACTTGGTGGTATTTGAAATTTCTGATGTTGGGGATGACTTAAATTTCCATTATCCTGTTTAGTTCTTCAATTTCTCTGGCTTTGAAAGGAGACAAAATGCTGCTTCTGCTAAAGGCAGGAAGGGAAGGCCCCCTTGAGTACATTTGTCTCTGAACCTATTGTTAGCTTCACTTTTGAAGTAAAATTTCCTTGGAAATACAGCACTTCAGAACACTCTGGAAGAGTCATCATTTTCTGGTAAGTACTTTTCCTGGTGAATAAGATAATGTCCCACCTGGTGGGAGGTGGGAAGGAGCTTAAAACAGCAATAAACTCCTGAGCCTCCCTTACTTACCAGGTGATTGATCAAACAGGGAAGGAGCAGCCTTTGTTCTTACAGCTCAGGGGGTTCAGGTGTTATTTTCATATTATTGCTGCCAGGTTGCAGCTTTTGTAACAAACTGGACTGCTTTCCAATAATCCTGCACTGCTTTCAAATAATCCCAGACTGCAGAACTCCCTGATATTTCACTCCAGCATGAGGGGAGTATCCATGGGAAGAGAGCTCTTGGCTTCCAATGTTTTGCTGAATGGATTTTTAACTCTGTTTCGGACACTCACCTCGCCTGGTTTGAAGGGTATTTGAATCAAGTGATTTCATATTACCAAGCCAGAGACAAAGCTTCTTATGTGAGAAAGCAGACCCTGACTTATGCAAAATTATACAGTCACAGAGGGGCTGATCAAAAATAAGTTATTTCATCTTTGTGATGATTTTTTAATATTGAGGCTTGTGCAGGTGGTGGGAATTCAAGTTGGTTTTGGTACAATAAGTAATGATCCAGCATTTTCTGTATGTCAAGCAAAGATGATCTTTGGATTAAGCTGGGGGTTTTGAGTGTTGTTTTCTGCTTTGACAGTCACTGGAGAGGAGCTCTCCTGGGTTTGTATCACTCTGAATTTACTGGAGAAATGTAGCTCACTAACAAGGGGGATGGAGAAAACTACTCCTGTTTTTATTGGATGCTGTGAATTTAAATTTGGAAGGATTAAGAATTCTGAAATACAGTTTAAAAGCATATGAACATAGCAATTACATTACTTACAAAAAGGGACTTTTTAGTATGAAGGAGATTAATTTTGGAAGATGACCGTCTGTATAATCTTATTTCAGATGAAAAGAGCCACAAAGCCTGATGCAAGAAATTGAGATTTGAGAACTCCCTTTTGATTAAATTATATATATTTCTCTGATCTTTCTAATTCTTAATAGGGTATTAAGTGTATAATAATGGAATGTAAAAGAGCAAGAGGACTGAATGATGATGTATTTAGCGACGTTATTTGCAATTAAAACCCTGGGGAAGGGTTATGGTTGTGTGATCAACCTTGTACAAAAATAGCACGGTCACCTTGTCCTCTCAGATTGATTTTGCTTGCCTTAAAGAAAATACCTTTTAGGTCGTCCAGCAAGCTGCAAATCACCCACTCTTACAGGTGGACATTATATCATAATTCCTTACAAAATAAAGCTGATGATGGAATTACTGGTTCTGTAAAGATTTTCCTTTAATATTTTTAAAAGGAATGATGGTTTCCTGCTGTGTTGCACTGCTGGATGACGCAGTGTGTGCTGTAAGGGGGATTTTGCAGCACTTGAGAATAAAGCAGCATTTGTCTTTATAAGCAATATATTTTATTGCCCGCTCTGTCCCAACCCTCCTCCCCAGCACACACTTCTTAATAAGTTAAAATGAGTGGCTCTGGTTTGCTTTGTTTGGAGATGTGAAAGTGGCTACAGCTAAATCTGGAGCTGTATAAAGAGATGTAAAATACTGCAGAAACTCGGAAGGTGCTTGTCTGAGGGAGGGAAATCTGGGGCAGTGGGTGTTTCAAAGGACAAGAACTAAAAATCTCAATTAGATGGGAGCTGCACCATGTTTAATTGCTTCTTTTTGCTTGACTGACTGTAGTTTTCCCCCTTATTTTTTGTTCTCTCAGCTTGCAAGTGACACCACTTCAGATGTTTTTATTCATTAAGTTTAACTTTTGCCAGCAGGCTGGGGGGAGGTCAGGGGAGCTCTTTGTTTCTTGTTTTTCAGCAGCAGCTTTCCAGTTCAGTTTCTGGAAGGTACCTCTCTCCCAGCCACAGGAGCTTTTAGTAGCTGGTGTTGGGCTTTGTTTCGTTGGCAGGGGAGGCTGTTTGCATCCAGAGCTTCTCCTTCGGAGGGTTCTGGAGCAGGGAATGTGTAAAAACAGGTGAAGATGTGTCTCAAAGCTGTCAGCTCTTAGCGCTGAGCAATGTGTGTAACAACATTTATCCTGCAGCTACACCAGCCCATCCTGCTGGGACATTGGTTAAAGGTGATTGAATGTATCGACCGTAATTGTTGTGGAATTTTAATCAGATGCAGTCAGGTGGAATGGAAGGAAATTCATACTTTTGCATTGTCATTTCTCCCCAGAAAACCTGAAAAAGGCGTCCAGTACCTCATTGAGCGAGGATTTGTGCCGGACACTCCTGTTGGGGTTGCCCACTTCCTGCTGCAGAGGAAAGGGCTCAGCAGGCAGATGATCGGAGAATTCCTGGGCAATCGGCAGAAGCAGTTCAACAGGGATGTGCTGGAGTGAGTATTGTGTGGGGAGAGGTGAACACTGCCCATGGTGCCAAATCTGCTGTCTGCACAGTTCATAGAAATGCTGTCAGTCCCCCTCCCCATCCTGTTGTTTGCCAGCGTGTTCCTAGGGGTCCTTGATTGTGCTAATTACTTCATTTGGACTCTGCACGTGTGCTTTACACCTTGGAATGGGAAAAGGGCTTTTGACAGTGTAACAGAACTTGCAATAGTGGGAAGCCTGTGAGCATTATTGCAGAACTGATAATAAAGTTTAGGTGAGGGTTGGAAAGGGGGTGAGAAATGCCAGGCTCTCTGTTTCACTGTGCTTTTGTATAAAAGGAAAAATATTAAAAGCAAGGGGAATAAATTACTTGCTGTTAATCTACATTAGCTACAGTGTTACTGGAAGAAAAATATGAGCTACTCTAATTTGTCATTGTATATCTATACATTTAAGAAAAAGCTTTTAAAAGTGGATAGTGCTTTCTGTGGTTTCTGCATTACAGTGCTGTTACTTGCAGTGATTCATGTCTGGTTACTTCAAAACTAAAAGCTAAGCTTAAAGGAAATTTATAAGCCTCTGATTTTAAAGCAGTCTTTAAACAAAGTATTAGAATGACATGGTTCATGTTGCTGATTATATTAAAATGGTTCCCTTTTATTTTTTGTCAGCACTGTATTTTCAGAGCAAGAAAGTAATTATTTCTCCATAAATGTTAACTGAAAGTCATGGCAGATGATGGGGAGATGAGAATTACAGTAATAATAAAAGAGTATCCAAACAAGGTTATATTTTTTTCTCTGCATTTAAGAACGTTCCTAGACACAGGGCCATTTGGTACAGATTATTGTGCCTGCTGCAGGCTGGCTGAGATACGATATTTTGAGCAGTATAAACTATTTGTTATTGTTGGAGGCATTGTGGTAGTTGATTGGCCTGGAAGCACAGAACTAATAATTATTTGTGGCAGTGGTACATCACTTACAATGGTCAGACATTTGTCATTCCAGCAGCTCTTCTGTTAAAAAACCACAAGGGTCTGCTCACATGGGCACATTCCCATTGATCTGTTATTTTCAACCTTCCTTCACAGCTTACCTGCAATTATTGCAATTGCTGCTGAAAGTTTAAAAAACAATTCCACGGATCTCTGTCAGATGGAAAACCAAAAGTTTTTTCTGTTTCATAATCTTCCCTTTGGTACTGTGTTGTTAGAAATGAAGAGACGCGATGTGAATCTGTTTTTGTCCTAGCTGTGTGGTGGATGAGATGGACTTCTCCACGATGGAGCTGGATGAAGCACTCAGGAAATTTCAGGCCCACATCCGTGTCCAGGGAGAAGCCCAGAAAGTGGAGCGGCTCATTGAAGCTTTTAGGTAGGATGTGAAGTAAAGCCCTCAGTCACCAGAAACCTGCTGCTTTACAGTCAGGCTGCAGAACTGGGGAACTTGGGCATATCCAAGTGACTTTCCTGATTATTTTCAGTGTCCTCATGAGCTACAAACACTTTCAAATATGTCTTGTTTGGGGGAGGAGTTGCTTTGTATGGAATAGGAAGTTTCGTTTGCTGGTGTTGTTCGTGTGTGGCATTTGTGTTAAGGAGTTTTCTCAAAAGTTCTTTCTGGCATCAGCTGAAAAGATACTCAAGGATTTTTGAACGTTTCTAACAATATATTTGGATTTAGTAGTTTATATGAGTGGAATCATAAGCCCATAATAACGTTTTAGGGTATATGTACTCCTAACTTTTCATTAAAGACTTCAACAACAGTGGGAGAAAGAGGAGTCACTTATCAGTACAGACACAGGTGTATCCAGGGCAGGATAAGATGGAAATCACCACATGGCAGGAAGCCAAAATCAATGCTGTGTTCTTACCTGGTGTTGGGGTATTAATCACTAAAAAATGGGATATAGACGTTATTGTAGTAAGTGAAGTTACGGTGGAAGCAGAAACAAACTCCTTGCACGTCCAAGGATTGCCTTATGAAAACATGAGGACAGAAAGCTACAGATGTGTCTGGGAAGGGAACAGTAGCTTGCTGAGGCTCTGGAACACAGCCGTTGGGTTATTTGATGAATTTGAGCAGTGCCTCCCAGCCCTGACAGCCTCCCCTGGTGTTCCCAGCCAGCGTTACTGCATCTGCAACCCGGGCGTGGTGCGGCAGTTCCGCAACCCCGACACCATCTTCATCCTGGCCTTCGCCATCATCCTGCTCAACACCGACATGTACAGCCCCAACGTCAAACCCGAGCGCAAGATGAAGCTGGAGGACTTCATCAAGAACCTCAGGGGTAAGGCACCCTCAGGGCAAAGCTCCCAAAAGCTTTTCCCTGCCACTGTCCTTGCACGGACGCTCTCTGTCTTCTGGGAACAACTTCATGCTGCTGTCACCTGACTGCCACTTGGGCAGGCTTCAGTCATTTCTGTGACAGCAAAACCAGAATTAATTGTGTAATGTTTTGTCATTTTTAAAGATAAAAATCTTTTTTAAAAATCTTTTAAAAAATCTTTAAAGATAAAAAAGTCTTTCTTGAGTGGGTGGGATGTACTGGCAGGACCTTTCATGTTAGGAACAGTGCAACCAAAATACTTGGGGTGTTCTGGAATTTCAGGTCTTGAAAATGAAAGTCCTGCTTGGTGATTTTATTCCCTGAGATTGATATAAGGCAGCAATGAACAACCTGTGCTTAGCAGATGTTTCAGCTTAGCAAAGTTTAAGCTAGTGCTGAGATTTTATTGTAAAATCCACAAAACTCCAAAAGGCCTGATGCGCATCTCTTGGCATAATGCTGCAGTTGTTATATTTGTGGAATTAGACACAGCACATTCTCTCTGAGCTCCAGCATGCATGCAGCAATTCTTGTTATTGCAGGCATTTTTGTAACAGGCTACCTTGCTGCAGCTGTAAATCACAGAGGGTGGGCTGTGGAAGGCTTGGCCACGTGGGACAGAACAGAGGAGGTTTTGCTTGCTTCTATCTGCAAACAAACTGTATTTTATCACTGTATTTTTTATGGGAGCAGTTGTTCCACTGGGTGACAAAATATTCTATCTTTGCTTCTGAATGGGAGATAAGAGTTTATTGCTTTAAAACCTGTTTAAAAAAGAGACATGCATCTCCCTGTCCCCAGAAAATCCAGCTTTAAGTCACTTAGTGAAATTGGACTCCTTCCACTGCTATTAAAAATTCAGGATCGAGCATTCAGGACAATGTGGCATTTGTTAGAATGCCATGCCAATGATAATCACACAGTGCTAAGCAATAATATTGGATCTGGGCTATTTTCTTGATTTGTTTTTCCAGAGTAAACTAGTTCTTTCTGAAATCTTATAGGAAATATTGGTTAAATTAATTTTACTGCATTCATAAGGTTCTCACATAGGAAATTATTTCATGAACAGCATTGAGTAATATTGAGACAGAGGCAAAATGAAATGGTTCTTCTGCTTCCTCCCAGGGCTGTATTCCTAGGAGAATGTCATATGGAGGTTTTAGTGTCTAAAAAGGAATTTAACTCATTGTAGCTTTAATACCAAACAGAGGAAATATGAAAGAGAAAAAATCATATAGGAAACCAGCTTTTTTATGTCTTAGTTTTAGATTGGAGTTTTGAAACTAAACAACCCCAAACCTGTGTGATTTCCATCAGTGTCTTGGTGTATGGGCAGGGAGCTTTGGACCAAAATTAGTGCTTAAGTCATGTTCACACCACTTCTTCTGCCTGGCTGAGGCAGCACAAGGACACACAGGAGGTGCTGGCTGGCAGCTGGGAAAAAGCAGCACGAACATCTGCAGGCAGGCAGCACTGGGAGTGCAGGAAAACAGAGACTCGGCAGGTTTTTATCCTGTCCCAGTGTGGGTCAGACCCCTGCTAACAGACTGGGCAGGTTTTTATCCTGTCCCAGTGTGGGTCAGACCCCTGCTAACAGACTGGGCAGGTTTTTATCCTGTCCCAGTGTGGGTCAGACCCCTGCTATCAGACTGGGCAGGTTTTTGTCCTGTCCCAGTGTGGGTCAGAGCCCTGCTAAGAGAAGCTGTGCCCCTCAGGGGTGGACGATGGTGAGGACATCCCGCGGGAGATGCTGATCGGGATCTACGAGCGCATCCGCAAGCGCGAGCTGAAGACCAACGAGGACCACGTGTCCCAGGTGCAGAAGGTGGAGAAGCTCATCGTGGGCAAGAAACCGGTGAGTGCCCTCTGCTCTGCCACGGGGCACTGCCAGGGCAGAGCAGCAGAGCTGTGCTGCTCGCCAGGACAGGCAAAGGGCAGAAACTAAGTAATTCCCTGTAAGGTTGGCTTAAATTCTGGAGTATCTGTGCAGATGAATTTTCTTGCTGCACTCATGGGTGACATGATGATGCTAGGAGTCTTAAAATTCTTTATGTGAAGCTTTACAGTTCTGAAATTACACTGAAATACCTGCATTTTAGGCAGTTCTCTTGTTTATTGCTGAAGAATCAAAGTGCTTTGTTATTGTGATGTTGTAGAGAACCATATTACAAAATTTGCAGTGTTGGTTAGGGTCCATAATTTACAAGAGTAACAGAGAACTTCTGTTCACATCAGCATCTTTGTCACCTCCACAGCTGCCTCGCAGAAATGGGATTTTTAAGGGGACACGGGGTCATTTTATCTCAGGACATATCTGGAAATCAGGTCCCAGGGGTTCTGGTGCTGGGTTTGAGCATCCAAAGATAGGATTGTGGTGGGAAAAATCCCGAAATACTTTGCTATATAAATAAATCTTCAAAGCATCTGTTGGAAAAGGAGAGAGAAAAGAAAGGCCACAGCATTTTACCTTCGATTAAGGAGCACAGAGGTTTTAAGACCAGTATTTTTCATGCTAGAAAAGGTATCTAGTGTGGAGAGGGACAGTGGATGCTCAGCCTGCCTTAATTCAAACCTTCGTGTCAGTAGTCACAAAGGCAGCCCAGAACAAAGCCAAAAAACCCCAGACCTGCACGATTTTGAAGCCATGTATCTGGTTTTTATCAGCTCCAGGGAACTTCACTGCAGCAGGGTCTGATGGGCTGGGGGATTTGTTCCTGAGGAAAAGAACGTGGATCTCAAGATTCTCCCTATTACTGTTAAAGAGCTTTGAATTGTAATCTCTTCTCAGACAGGCCTCAGTCAGGGGCTGGGGGAAGGGAATGAGGGACCACCAAAAATCTAATTTTGGTCTGTCTCCAGTAAAAAACATGCTGAGGAGATCTCTTTGAAGAAGCAGAGGAAAGAAAGCCAAATTTTTATAAAAGCTTGTAACTGTTTTTGAGAAGAAGGGAAATAAATATTCTGAAGTCAGTATTCAGGCACTCACGCTTTCATATGAAACTTTGTTTCTGTAATTGGGGATTTAGGTTTATATACAGGCTTCTGTGGGAGATGGTTTTTTTCCATGGTTCTTTTTTTATTCAGACATGTGGCAATTCAAATCCTAAAACTAATCCTGACCTTGTAAATTAAATGGGATTAAGAAAACAATGCCCTTGGCGGAGTCCTAGCTTGAAGGATCCTTCTGGTGGGAGACTTTTTAACTGTGTGCAAGAAAATTTAGGCAACAGGCAAGAGTCTTTATTGATAGCTATGTTTGTTTTTACTTTATAGGCATTTAGTCATAGTCAGAGCGTGCCCTATTTACTTGCTATGATACAGTTCTGTGTTTCTCTGAAGTTTAATCAACTTGTATGTGTCTTTCTACTGTAGATTGGATCTCTGCACCATGGACTTGGTTGTGTAGGTATTTCTCTCCTACTCCTTGAAAATTTGTAGTCATTGTAACTGGCAGCATTTTCCTAACCTGGCAATAAGGCGTTCTGTTGCATTTTAACATTTGAAATTACTGCTGTTCTTTCAGGCAAAACTTTCTTCATGTTTTAGTAAAAACTCTCTGAAGTATTAAGATTTTCTTTAAAAAGTATTTCCCAGAGGCTGCTTAATTTATTGCCAAGGGTCTTCTAGACCTTTTGAGTACACTTCTTATTTATTTGAAATATTATTATCACTGTAGAAATTAACTGGTAAAGAATAAACAAATAATTAAAATCACAGTTTGCACCTCACCTTTCCACCTGAGCCGTGCTGTGTTTATTCTTTCTGGTCCATTTAAGAGTTGAAAGATACTCTGGAAAGATACTGCCAGTTAATTTTAAAGTTTACTTCTGAATGGTAGATGAACATTGAAAATATTGATTCCAGATTTAAATTATAGGCATGGTCAGTAATCAAGCTAAAACTGTTCTTATAATGCACCAGTTTATGGATTCTTTTTGGTGTTGTTAATGAGATCTCATCATTTGCATTTGAAAGAAATTAAGTCTCTCTCAGCAGCTTCAGAGATACCTTCAGCAGACATTTCCAATGAGAAATTGGAAACTCAATCTTGATTTTCTTGCTGGCTTGAGAAAATAAGACAGATTGGAAATGCATTTGCTTTGTCCTGATGTCACCATTTCCTTGGTATTAGGGGATGAACAAATTGAATTAACTCAGTGGCTGGCAAAAAGTAACCTACAGCACCTCACAAAAGCTACAGTTGCTTTGCAGCCTTTCTTCTGATGATAATAAAAATTCTCATGGAAGCAGCCATCCCTTGCTTTGAGCTTCCACTCAGGTTAATCTCAAGTTCTTTCACGTTTTTATCATTTCACAAAATAAAACTCTTATCCTCAGTAGAGCTTCCATTGGCATCCCTGTATGGGATGCAGGCTCTTAGAGGATATTTGACAGAAGAACTTTGATGAAGTTTGAATGTCATGCAAGTTTGTGGCATAAAATCTTTATATTCCTGTTGTTGGCTCTTTGATGAAAAGGTCTAATGGGCTTAGAGGTAAAAATATTTGAAGTATTAAAAAAAAAAAATGCTGTGTATGAAAAATGCTCTTTCTTGGCTGAATATTGTTGTATGAACCATGAATTTTTGTATTATTGCAGGTGCTCTCCCTCCCCCACCGAAGGCTTGTTTGCTACTGCAGGCTGTTTGAAGTTCCAGATCCAAATAAACCTCAGAAGCTTGGATTGCACCAACGAGAAATATTTTTATTTAATGATCTTCTCGTGGTATGTATTTCCAGGCAGAGAAAGTGAGGTATTCACAAATCCTATCTGCATGAAATCACTGGCAATTAAGTACCTGAACATTCCTAGAAATAAATACCTGTTACCCTGTACTCCAACAATCCTGGGATGATTAAGAGATTTATATCTTAATTTTTTTAATTCTGTCTAATTTGCTTTTAAACTGAAGTCTTTTATTGATGGCTACACTCTTTGCAAGAAGGTATTTGATGCAGTAGCTTTTACTACAGAGAAAAAATCCTCACCTCCAGTTCAGCCATTGCCCTGATGGATAAACAGAGGCATTATTTATTCCATGAATAATGAATTCAAGGTACTTGTGGAAAACCAAAATTACATCCTACTTTGTATTCCCCAGATGTTCTGTAAACCAGATCTGTCTGTGCATTGAAACAGGAATAGAATCTGTTGAAATAGATTTTGCAGTTGACTTTACTTTTTAGTGTGCACTTACCCTCACAGACCTTAACTTGACCTGTTCTTTTGAAAAGCAGACACACAGGACTCAGGACAGCTTGGAATTATTTGGTTGATTTACTCTTAAAAATAGGAAAATTTGTTGCACTCCATTTGGAATGCATTTGGCTGTTACCTGAGAACTGAGAACTACACTAAATATTTCATAGTTTTTTAGGAAAAAAGGCTCACCTCACACAGTTTTATTGTGTGTAGATTTTTGCATGCCTACAGACCCTAAAACCAGGAATTAAATAAAAAACATTAATCCTTTTGCTTCTGAGTATAAGGTGAGAGTTGTAAATGGGAGCTCGAGTGGAAACTGATGGAACATTGTCATCTCTTGCAGGTTTTCTGCTATTTTTTATTTCTTATTCAGATATCAGTAGTTTTATCAAACTGTTTGGGGAATAATATAGACCAAATTTGTCAGTGTGGTAGCACCTAAATTTTGGGGGTTTAAGGATCATTTAAATATATTTTCATTTTTTGCTAGCACAAAAAGAATGCATGGTTATTTTTGTTTGTGGAATTCCAAGAAGTAGAGTTCTGGAGAAGAGAGAACACAAAGGTTTTGTGTCTGGATAAAATACCAACCCTTCTGCTTTAGAGAAATGATGCTGCAGAGCTTTGATTTTTTCAGTAGCAGGAGATTAAATACAGCAGTTGCATTAAAAAATGGAAAAAATTCCAAGTGCATACTTTCTGACAGATTTATAGCTTGCTTTTAAATAACATGTTTTCTCTTATGCTGATTCCTCAGAGCAATAATTTTCCACAGGCACGTTTGGTAGAAGGAATATTTCACTTTGTTTATTTGATACCTTTCAGGTGACCAAGATTTTTCAGAAGAAGAAGAACTCTGTTACGTACAGTTTCCGACAGTCCTTTTCCCTCTATGGAATGCAAGTTCTTCTCTTTGAGAACCAGTGTAAGTATTTCCTCTCCTTTTGGAGAACCACTTTGTTCATAAATAAAACAAAAACGCTGTTAAGTGAAAGGGATGGACTTGGTTCTGAGTTTAGGAATAAAATTGCTCTGAATTTAACTTAGTTCTAAAGTTGAAAACAAGGTGCTGTCAGTATATAAAACAGCAAGGCTGCTGGTAGAGTTTTTTGGTTGCAGTCAGAAGCCAAATCTCCCCAAATGTGTTTGTGATTACTTGTAAGGAATAAAAGGATTGTCAAGAAACAAACACATCTGTTGCTGAGTCAGTGGTACAGTTAGATGGAACTGAGTGATAATAAATAATGACTCTTATAATGATATCTGTAATTCAAAACACTATTTAATTTATTTTCCTGATTTGTGGCTCTTTGCTCGGATAATGTATGCTGACTCAAATTTAAATACAAAGCATAAACTTTCATTTTCTTACACCTTTTGTTTATGTCTCTTGCAATCTGCATCAGTCTAATATTCTTTTTATCTTTAATGCTTCTAAGCAGACAAAACCCCAAATAATTTGCTAAAATCTTACTTCTAAGCCCAAAGACAGCATCAGTAGTGACAGCAGAGCAGAGTTGCTTGTATACACAGGGAGACAGCCTGACTGAATTCATGGCTTGTAACTAAACCTTCACCCAGTGTGAGCTGCAGTAGTTCTGTGCTTTTCTGTCGTGGAAGATTCTCAATTTTGCCTTGTCCTTGAGAATGTGCTCCCTAAAAATCCATTGCTGTTACTGAGTCAGAGCCTCTGGAAGTTTCCAAAGGGAAGGTTTTGCAGAGCTCACAGCAGCTCTGTAGCCCAGAGATTATTTATATGCTTCCACATGCATTCTCTCTCTCTTGTGCACACATTATGTGATATAAAATTCAGTTTTGGAGGGGGAGGCCAAATACGTCTATCCTGGATTCTACTAAAAATAGAAGGATTTATAATTCTCTGATGCCACGTTAAATAAAATATACTTTAAAACTACAAGCATGCTAAGTAGAAACACTAATCAAATAAACTTAAAAAATATCTATAGTGAAACAAGAAGTAAAGGATTGGACTTCTCCCAGTGAACTGGAGGCATTTTAACTGAGGTACTTCAGGGCTTCTGAGTTGAATTCACTGCAGTGAATCAGTGAACAGACTGATCTCTAATATTGGTGCCTCTTAGGTGGGATGCACTATTTTCCAGTTGGGAAAGAGAAGTATTTGTCCCCTTTGATTTGTAAAATTCAGTATTCTTGGTCTCCCCTGTCGCCAGCAAGCTTTAGGCTGTTTTGGCCAGAGCCATCAGTAACTCTGTGTGGAGCAGCTGTTCCCTGGTTTCAAGGGAATAAAAGTCAGTGTTGCTAAAGCAGAAGCAACAAAAATATTGGTTTGGCTGCTGGTGAGGTTGAACAAATGACTGGCACTGGTGATAGAAGAATTGACTTTTAATGATAGAAGTCAATTATGTTGAGGGATGGATGAGCTCCAAAAGGGAAAACAATGTCACATATCTCTAGTAAATAAATAGGCCATAAGGGAAGTATATTTTACATTTTCAGTCCAAATCACTGACAAAATATAGAGGGAGAACAGATCACTTAGGAGAGAGTGTGACAGAAACTAATAAATACTGACTTGTTTGTGATACTTGATCAATACAGTGCAGAGAAGTACCTCTGGTAATAAAATATATGTTTGTTATGTGGAAATTCCTGCTTGGTTCATATGTGGGGGCACTCCAGGTGACTTTGGGGATGCCAGCTTTCCCTGTTTGGTTTCATAAGCATTTTTAATTTTTCCCCTGGAGTGGTGCAGAGCTGTTTGCTGCATTCCCTGTGCCAGTGTTCCCAACATCCCACCTGAGCCTGCCCAGCACTGGGGCCCTTTGGCTGTTCTTCTGTGTGAGGTGTTGACAGCAGATCCCAGCAAAACCCCCAAATCCTTCCTCCCTCCTTTCCCTCTGGAGCCTCTGAGCCTCGGGGCAGTTGCTCTGTTTTCCCTGAGGATTGCAAATGGACTTGCTTCACTTTTAGGGCAGCTCTGGTCTGGGAGTTAAGGTACCCTAAAAAAGCCAAAGTTAAGGTACCCTAAAAAAGGCAAAGTTAAGGTATCCTAAAAAAGCCAAAGTTAAGGTACCCTAAAAAAGGCAAAGTTAAGGTATCCTAAAAAAGCCAAAGTTAAGGTATCCTAAAAAAGGCAAAGTTAAGATATCCTAAAAAAGCCAAAGTTAAGGCATCCTAAAAAAGCCAAAGTTAAGGTAGCCTAAAAAAGCCAAAGTTAAGGCATCCTAAAAAAGCCAAAGTTAAGGCATCCTAAAAAAGCCAGAGTTAAGGCATCCTAAAAAAGCCAAGCACGTGCACTGGTTTCTCAATAGTTGAAGTGTTTTGAGTTGAAATCCCATGGCTTTGAGGGAGGGGAGTGCCTCACATCATCTGCTGGCTCTTGAGGGAGGGAGGTTTTAGTCCATGGGAGCCCTTGAACTTGGGCTCAAATACTGGAGTAAATATTTGAGAGCTTTAGCAAACCAAGAGGGGAAGGCAGCTGAGTAAAAGAAAACATTGAGTTAAAATGCACAAGTTGAGGTTTGCCCACACCCCATTGCTCCAGGTTTGTGCTTCAAGCAAAGACTGATTCTATTTTCTACAGCAGAATGTATTTTCACTCTGAGTATCTTTCTGTAAATGAACCTTCTGTCTCAGCCAGGAGATATTTTTGACCAGCTGTTAAAATTTCAGAAGTACACCTAGAAAAGAGGCAAAGACAGTTTGCTGAAAAATCTGCCTTTTATTATTAGAAGTCCATAATATGGGTCAAAAGAAGGGTGAAAAAACCAAATCAGTCCTTTTACTTCTTCAGTACATGATTTCACAGATAATTTTGACTTTGTTTAAAAGAGAAAAAGGAAGGTGGGATGTGCAGGGAAGACAACTCAATAGGAAATACTAAATCTGTACCTGCTTGTATGTTTGTCTTCCAGCAAATGGTGAATTAAAAGACAGTTTGTAGCATTTGTAATGGCTTCAAGTAGCCTTTAAACTCAGCAAAACTTTGGTCACAAGTGGGTAAGGTAGGTCATGGGATCTGTTCCATGAAACAAAAATGATCCCCTTAGTTTTTTGCTCTTTTTTTCCTGCTGTTTTTCATATATATTGTATGTTGTACCTTAAGGGTAGCAGCTACATAAAGATATCTCTCAATATTTGTTCAGTATTTGACAGTTAAGCTGTTCCAATGTTCCTTAGGGATTTTTATTCTAATTCTGTGCCTTCAGACTTCTGTTTCTCTGACTCTGTATTCTCTGTGGTGATATTAGTAAAAAGCTTTCAGTTTTGGTGGGTATTTTTGTTAAAAGAAAAGCAATTGGAATAATCAGAGCTTAGTTTTTCTTGACTTTTTCTTCCAGATTATCCCAATGGCATTCGGCTCACGTCAGCTGTTCCAGGAGCAGATATCAAAGTACTCATAAATTTCAATGCACCAAATCCTCAGGACAGGAAGAAGTTTACAGATGATTTGAGGGAGTCGATTGCAGAAGTTCAAGAAATGGAAAAGCACAGAATAGAGTGTAAGTACAAAGGTACATATAATAGGGCATTTTCCAGCTAATCAAAATAAGAAAATTCTGAATATGTGTATAACACATTAGAACTCCTTAAAAGTTCAAAATAATGTGGGTTTTTCCATGACTTTGCCTCGAGAAGGAGGAAAAAAACAATAATGCCTTAAGGCCCAGCTGAGTTCATTGACTCCTATTTACTGCAGTGTAGCTGCAGTGGAAGTTTATCCTGGACAAACTGCAAATGCCAATGGACAGAGGAGAGCTGGATCTGTGATTTGTAGCATAAATTACAGCAAGAATTTTAGGGGTAATCTGGACACAAGACAGATGGATCTGTGATTTGTAGCATAAATTACAGTAAGAATTTCAGGGATAATCTACCTCACACTGAAATTCTCAACGATGGCCCTTCCAGTAAGTTTCACTGAATTTTTCTTCATTTCCACATTGCTATCCCTGTAGTCAACAAGGAAGCCATGGTCCAAACTGATACATTTTGCTGGCTGTCCCCTGAGTGCGTAAACACGAAATTTTATCCCATTTTCCCAAAAGAGGCCCTGTTCCACACCCAGCTGCTGGCAGAGGGGTGAAGCTGCTCCCCGGCATTCACTCCCCTGCAGACACATGATGCCTAAAAGAAGGCTACCTGGAACAGAGGCTGGACAGAGTTAAAAATAAAATAGATATTTATTGAAAGGCCTTCACAGGACACACCCTGGGAGTACAAGACTACACCTAAGATGGACCCCCAAGATGGACCCTGGGTCACGGGTTCTCGCCCTTTTTATAAGTTTTGGCCCATTTACACATTCGGGCCAACTGTCCAACCACAGCTTCAGTCCACACAGTCCCATCCTTTCGGACTGTCCCCTCTCAATCCATGGCTGTTTACATTCTTGGGGTCTGAAGCTGCAAATGTCCTTGGTTCTTCGGGCTGCAAACGGTGTGTTTTGTCCAGCCAGGCCAGGAGCAGAGCTGTTAGCACTATACAAGAAGCCCAGAGTTACAGACACACTAACGCAGTATAAAATCTAAAAAATATGAAAGTTAAAACTAAAGCTATCACACAGGGATGCTCTCACTGGCTTTACCCCGACCAACCCCAATCTAAAAACTCCCCGTGTGTGTTGCAGCCGAGCTGGAGAANCAGATTATCCCAATGGCATTCGGCTCACGTCAGCTGTTCCAGGAGCAGATATCAAAGTACTCATAAATTTCAATGCACCAAATCCTCAGGACAGGAAGAAGTTTACAGATGATTTGAGGGAGTCGATTGCAGAAGTTCAAGAAATGGAAAAGCACAGAATAGAGTGTAAGTACAAAGGTACATATAATAGGGCATTTTCCAGCTAATCAAAATAAGAAAATTCTGAATATGTGTATAACACATTAGAACTCCTTAAAAGTTCAATATAATGCGGGTTTTTCCATCACTTTGCCTCGAGAAGGAGGAAAAAAACAATAATGCCTTAAGGCCCAGCTGAGTTCATTGACTCCTATTTACTGCAGTGTAGCTGCAGTGGAAGTTTATCCTGGACAAACTGCAAATGCCAATGGACAGAGGAGAGCTGGATCTGTGATTTGTAGCATAAATTACAGCAAGAATTTTAGGGGTAATCTGGACACAAGACAGATGGATCTGTGATTTGTAGCATAAATTACAGTAAGAATTTCAGGGATAATCTACCTCACACTGAAATTCTCAACGATGGCCCTTCCAATAAGTTTCACTGAATTTTTCTTCATTTCCACGTTTCTATCCCTGTAGTCAACAAGGAAGCCATGGTCCAAACTGATACATTTTGCTGGCTGTCCCCTGAGTGCGTAAACACGAAATTTTATCCCATTTTCCCAAAAGAGGCCCTGTTCCACACCCAGCTGCTGGCAGAGGGGTGAAGCTGCTCCCCGGCATTCACTCCCCTGCAGANTAAAAACTCCCTGTATGTGTTACAGCCGAGCTGGAGAAGCAGAAGGGGGTGGTCCGCCCCAGCATGTCGCAGTGCTCCAGCCTGAAGAAGGACTCTGGGAACGGGACCCTGCCCAGGGCGTGCCTGGATGACAGCTACGCCGGCGGCGAGGGGCTGAAGCGGAGCGCGCTCAGCTCGTCGCTGCGGGACCTGTCGGAAGCAGGTAAGCGCTGCCTCTCCTCCCTGCCTCTCTGCATGCACAGCTGCCTCCACCGTGCCCACAAAGCCCGGCCCGGCTCGCTCTGGGCCTCCAGAAATAGCAGTGTTGGGATCTCACGCTTCCTAAGAGCTCCCCCTGCCCCGGCTCATGGTTAATTTCTGTTTGGTTTTTTTTTTCCGCCCTTGTTCTGCGAAGCGGCCGCTGTTTTGAAAGGGTTTAAGCTGTTGTAGGTTGCTATAGGAACTTCTAAAGGACAGTGAAGACAGAGGAGAAATTGTAAGTTTTTAATAAAACAGAAACTATTGAGTTGTGCTAGGAGTAATTCAATTAGTTTTCCTTTCTTTTTTTTTTTTTTTCCCATCTCCTTTGCTTTTTGCCCCTCATAGAGCAGGCCTAGAAAGGGAAGGAAGGCTCCTGGTCTCTGTGTAACGAGCGCTTTCTGTGTACGCTGTGCTCAAGTGTACCTGTGTTACCACCTGGATGAATGAAATTGAGTGAAGCCCTACTAAATTCTGTCCAGAGCTGTGTAATTCAGTGTGTCCCTGGTGCTCTTTTCTTGTTTTGTAACTCACAGTTCCTAATTCTTGCAAAAAGAGGTTGTTGTGAAGTACTCTTGACAATAGAACCAGAGAAGCCCTAGTGGACAAGAATGCTGATAACCCACAAAGCCACTGATGTGTCTAGAGTTTTATTAACTGATTAAAGCCTGGAAAGCAGTGGTGGTGTGATTTTTTAGCCAAAGCAAGCCAGGGGAAGTTGGGCATGTTTTTATGTGATGGTTTGCCTCACACCTGGCATAGCCCTGTAATCTTTCAGTGTTAAAGATTCCTGTCACTGACAAGAACTCTTATCTGAACACCATGTCCACTATTCAGAAAGTACTTCCAGGGACAGTAGCAACTCCATTTTTTTAATTATTTGGTTTTTAGTTCATAGGCTGTGTGACATACTTTGCTTTGTTCTTTTTTTGCAGTGATGATGTACAGTGTAGTCATAATTTCAGTATTCTGTATATTTTTGGTAGTAGACGCTACTTACCTATTTCCTTTTTTTTTTTTTTTAACTAAAGAAGAGATTTTAGCTATGCTGCAATAAATAAAATTGTTGTGAACTGAAATGATAGCCTGTGTTTTGTGGGTATATGTATGTGCATACAAATATGTAGAGAGTGAGCTCTTTCAATTCTTCTCTTCTCTGTTTAGGCTTTCATACTCACATCTCCATGTGCTTCATTAAAAAGACTTAGGCCCTTGATCCAAAATCAGGCTGAAGTGGAATTTTGGTGCTTGCTTGGCTCCAGTGGATTTTAGATCAAGCCCTAGTCTTCACCACTCTTATCTCTCAGATTTGAGGATACTTCATCATCCTTTTCTGTTGTTTTGGTTTTATTTCATTAGAATGAGAACTACCATATTGTTAATATGTGAGTTCAGTGGGTATCTGTACCCCTAAATGTGATTTCTGATTAATTTTTTCATTCCATCAGAATTAATCATCCCTCTCTCTCAAACACCGCCATGTATTTGAATTCATATTATGGGTTTAATTCAACAAACCAGCATTTGTAATCACAAACACATTTCACAGGGCATGCCTACAGCTGGCATGCTTATTACTGAAAATAACCTTTCTCCATGACAAAAAGTAGAAATCACTCACAGACTGCAGGGTTTATCAATGAGTTTGTTAAACCCAACTAAACTTAATTTTAACTTGAAATAGCTGAGAATTATGGAGAGTTTCTGTTTGGTCTTGTGCAGTGCAACTGACTTGAGGAATGACCTGCCTGTTATTTGCTTTGTTATTTGGTGGAGTGACTTCAGGGAGCTGATCCATGTCTTTCCTGCCTTCTCTCAGGGAATAGCTTGCATGTGAGGCTAATTTTATTTTTAATATGGGAGATATGATCCACAGAAAAGCAAGGAAATCTCTTTCAGTTAGGAAGATACTGCTCCCCCGTGATTATCCCATATTAAATTGCTTCTCTAAAGCAGGACTGAGTTAAGTTGCCTCAAATCTTTTTGTGGATGAAACACAGGATGAACAAGGAGGAGGAACAGGAACAGTGTGTGGGCCTGTAGGAAAGTGGATTTTTAGAGAGGCCTTTTCTAAATTTAATCAGAAATAAATCTAACAAACATGAGAAAATGGCCTGGTTGCATATTTATGCAGGAAGGTAGGTAAATGTCCAATGAACATTGCAAACCCAAATTTTAAACTGATTATTCAGTGAAGGGAAATGTGGCTGAACAGCATTTGGCTGCACGGGTACATGACAGAGCTATTTAGGAAAACAATCCATTGCTGTCCCCCAGACATCCCAGTAAATGGTGGCTGTGGAAAGTGACTTTAAATTTGGAATATAAAACAGAATGTGGTATCCAAGTGTTCCAAGATGTGAATATGTCAAAAATATTTAGTGCTTTATTTTTCTCTAAAGAGAAATGTATCATTTTTATTGCACATTCTTGGGCTGTAGTCAAGGAAGAACTGAATTTATTTGTTCCAGGCTTTGAAATTCTTAATTTATATAAAATTATTAGAAGCCAGACAAATTTTAAGGCATCTAAAGCTGAGTTTTATGAGTTTACAGAAAGATGGGAAAAGTGGGACATCCCTTCATGGCCACTATTCCACAGGAAGAAGGATTTGGTCACTAAAGCAGAGCAGGAAGGATTGCACTGGTTGTGTTTCTGTATCTCTCCCACTTTTCTGGACTGATTTTAGGTTCTTTAATTTGAATCCCAGCCACTTTGAGTTGCTGGGGGACCCAGTGCTTTTACATTGAGTTTACAGTTGAAATCAAACTTTCTTCCCACATCCCTAGCCTGTAAGGTGGGAATAATATTTACACACTGAACTGGTTTAAAAATTGCAATTCTATTCTGCAAGGTGCAATGGATTTTATTAACGAAGCTCAATTTTCTTTTGGCATGATTAAGTTTGCAAAAATCTTGTAATCACTTTGTATTTCTGCTCTAAATCTGAAATATTCTTGGCCCCATATAGCGCATGTTCATATATGGGACACACACTTGTGTAAGTTAAAGATATTTCTTACAAGGAATATTCATATCTAACAGATAAGGTTAAATTAATTGAAATTTAATTTTATAAGATAAAGCCTACTCTAACTAACAGCCTTTAAAAAATTAAAGTAAGCATAACATATTAAGCAAAACTAATCTTCCGATTTGATAAATACCACCTTGCTTTATACCACAGCTGCTAATTATCCTGCCAGTACATGCTTAGATGCAATTCTAGTCGGGAGTCACCATTTTCCTGAGATGCATGTGAAGGCTGGAGCTCTAGGGAGGCATTTCTGGGATGGGATGCCATCCCAAAGACCAGGGAACAGTCTGGGATAAACACACTTTGGCAGGGGGAATGCTCCAGGGGATTTACTGAGTAGCCTTCCCATCACGCTGCATGTCAGCACTGAATTGGGTTCAATTTGTTTTTAAGAAAATGAACGAAGCCTCTGCACAGCAATAGTGCCTATCTGAGGGAAATTACAGGCATTTGAAGCAGGATTTTTCTGTCTGTTCTTGGCTTTGCAAGTACTACTTTGCCCTGAAGTGATTCTGAGCAAAACTCCATCTGTCGCTCTCTGTCCGTATTTACTGTGTCCGTGGTTATTTGGTCAGACTGTGACTCCTGCCATATGCAAAAGGCATTGGATTGTTGTGTTCTCCTTCATTTTTGGCCACGTTTAATGCCCCGTGTCAGCTCTCAGTCTTATTTGCAACCCTGACTGCTAAGTTCCGAGGTGGCTGCCGCAGTGTGTTTGCATCAGCAAGCAAGAGTGACTGGAGTGTTAATCAGTACTAATCCCGTTATCAGAGCAGAAAAATATCAAAGCCTGACTAGGAGTCAAAATAAGGGATTATCAAACCCAGTTTTTCTTGGGGGGCTCATAAAATAGTACAGCTCTGGTTTGGCTGAGGCTAAAACTGCATCAGGAGATGAAGCAGTGAGCTTTTGGCAAAGAGCCCGTCCAGGGAAATTGTTCCAAATCCCGATGAATTTAACAAATCAAACACAACACCTTGACCACAAACGGCTTCCCCTCAATTTAATGTCACTGCAGCGGGGTTTGTACTGGGGAGCAACTCTTTTTATAAGAGGGGAAAATGTTCCAGTAGCCTGGAACTGTAGCTCTTAAGAGAAACTTGTGTTTAAGGGCATTGTCCTGTGACCAGCCAGGTCAAAGTTACGCTTGTAAATCCAGCAGGTGGTAGTTTCTGATCATACTGATCCTTTGGGAAGTCTGAATTGCCCTATGAGCAGCTCCAGTGTTCCCTGGTTCTGATCCCGAGTGCTTTTGGGGTGTCTGTGGTGAGGGTACATCGCTCTTTGGTTCAGTGATGCTGAAATCCTCACATTCTCCCCCAAAACCACCTCTCAGAGTAGAGGATTCTGAAGGCAGCAATGTGCCATGCAGGGTGGGGATCGGCTTTGGTATTTGGCCTTTCAGGAAGGCAGGGAGAGAGCGCTGAGAAAGCTTTGGTTTCTAAAGCCATGCAGATTTTAGGGGAAGCTCTGAGCACCTGAGGGCTCCTCAAAGCTCAGCTTTGTTTCTACGCCCTGCCAGGAAAGTATTCTGAAACTTTGCAAAGCAAACCTCCACAAGCTATCTTCCAAAAATCTCCATTCCCACTGCAGCCAGATGCTATTTTCTCTGCTGTGAAGTGAGAAAGAAAATCTGGGATCCTGTGTCCTATACAACCACTGAGGTCTTCTGGCTCTTTAGGCAAACAGTCCGGAGTTTCACGTGTGGGTTTAGGCAAATGTCTCTGCAATTTGAGACGGTTGGAGGACAAATCCAACATGCTTAAAGATGAAGCACTGCACAGCTAAACAAACAAAATCTAGCCATAATGTCGAGACAGATTCCAGATTTACTGATCAAAAATTAAGTTTAGTTTTCTTTTAAACCTCATGAAAGAAGATTGTATGAAATCCACTGAGGTTCAAAGCCAAAATTGCAATGATGAAACTAATGAAATGATAAAACTGATGAAGTGATAAAATTGATGAAGTGATAAAACCGATGAAGTGATAAAATCGATGAAGTGATAAACCCGATGCCCCTCACAGTGCCCCACACTGAAGTTCAGAATATTTCAACGTTAAATTTTGCATTTAAATTAATGCCACCCCACAAGTATATCTCGATGTTTAAAGAAAAGAAAACCTCCATAGCCGATTAGATGCCAGGAAACCAAACCATTTAAAACCGTTGCTGCTCAGCATCACACCCACAGCGCTAAACCCAGCTGCTCAAACACACGTCCCTTAAGAACCGTGCAAATCCGCAACAAAAAAACCAAAATCCCACCAACAAAAAAACCAAAATCCCACCCCGCTCGTGCGAGTCCACCCCCAACGACAACGACAACAACCCTCCAAATTACCAGTAGAAACCCCGCCAGGTGCAGAGAGGTGCTGTCCCTGCTGGCCCCAGCGCTGTGGGGTTGTGTGGCCGGCGTGGGGCCGCAGCTCTCGGGCGCCGGTCGTGTCGCAGTCTCTAATCTCTGCTGTTGCATGTCCTGGGCAGGCAAGCGTGGGCGACGCAGCAGTGCAGGATCGCTAGACAGCAATATGGAAGTAAGTAGGAAGTTCCTGATGTCTAGCTGGATGTGATGATGTGCATTTCAAACCTTTCTTTTATCTACATATATATTTTTTTGCTCTTTTTTCTTCTAACATATATATATATATATATATATAACCTGCCTGCCACGAATAAAATGCATGCCTAGGCTACTCACTCCGTATTCTTCCAGCTTACAAAGCACTGACAGCTTGTTTTAGAGCAATGCCATTTTTGGTTTGAGCTAACCTTGTTCCCTTTGTTCCTGCAAGCATGGTTAAATGGATATGATGTGTCCTTTTGCCACCATTTCAGTCTGGTCCCAGCTTAAAAGCCCACTTGCTCTTTGTTACCAAGTACACTGTTCTTGCTGTTTGATATTTAGCTACAACTATTGACTGTCATGCTCAACCATCCCCATTGCTTATTTTCGAGTTCAATTGCTAAATGTATGCAGTCATGACACCATGGAATTGCACAGATAGGGCATGGGAGGATAAAAAAATTATTAAGATAGGTGAATTCAATGTGGATTTCATGAGATTTCATTCATCTTCAAACCATTTATATATACTGTTCATGTCTCTGAATTCAGCTTGCAGATTTTTTCTTTTATTTTTTCTCTTTTATTTTTTTTTCTGTGTTCGCTCTAGGTAGATTGCAGTTTAAATCTAGCACACTTTGCCTAAGTACTGTTGTGTCCCGTAACTCTTGAAAAATACAAAACCCCGAACTTCCAGTAACTAAATCCCAGGCTAAATAATAGAGAATGTTGGACCACAGGTCAGAATAATACAAGCACATAGAAATCTTAGTGGCAAAAATGGTATGGTTCCATTTAACACAAAATGCAGAGGGTAGGCCTGAGAAGCAGCACTGTCACGTATAGTAGTGGAAAACTACTATAAATAAAGTTCTAAATACCGTTTTAAAATCTGAACTGTAACCGTCATATTTGCTGCTGTATGTTTAACTATTTAGGTTGAGTTTAATGTAGCTTTATTCTTTTTCGTGGTAAAAAAAGCGAGTATGGTATTTTTTGCGGTATTTTAAAATGTATTTTTCCTTTAAAAACACACTCGTAGGTCTTATATCATGTTACTCTTCCGTGACTTTTTTTTTTAATTTAAAGTCATATCTTTTGGTGTCAAAGTACTGAGAGAAAATCACTCATTGCTTAACGTCCCCTAAGAAGGGCACGAGTGCCCCATTGGCAACTTAGGGAAGGTGGAGATAAAATTTTCCCTAGAACTCTTTAACATAATCCACCCATGTGACCACTGAAGGAGGAGTTTTGTGGGGTCAGCGTGAACGTTTTGGTTTGGTTTTTTTTTTCGGTTTGGTTTTTTTTTGTTTTTTTTTTTTCTCTCTCAGAACATTCCAAGGTTTTTTTTTTAATTTTTATTTTTCTATTAATTTCTTTTTAGGGGTCCATCATTAGCAGCCCTCACATGCGCCGAAGAGCGACATCAACCCGAGAGTGTCCATCTCGCCCTCACCAGACTATGCCCAACTCCTCCTCCTCACTCCTAGGGTCCCTGTTCGGGAGCAAGAGGGGCAAGCCCCCCTCCCAAGGGCANGTTTTAAACCCAGCTGCAGAGGCACTTGCGGCAAGCAACAGATCACACCGCCAGTTTTTTACCCAGGGCCGTTTAACGAGCTTTAAAGGCTTGCTGTTACTAAATAAAATAATTCCAGTTAGCCCAGGCCATACTGGTTTTACTTACCGACTGGATAGATGTTCGCCACCATCTGGTTAGGTCTTATTTCCAAACTTGCCTTGAAAACGTGCTGCTTGCTGAATCTGAGGAAAGCTACCTTTTACACCAAACCCCTGGACAATTTTACACGCAGAATGAAAAGTTAGCCTATGAAAAAAAAAAAAGCCAGGAAAAAAAAAAG
>VZTG01003639.1:0-10306 GCA_013397845.1 Melanocharis versteri | reverse complement strand
AAAAAAAAAAAAAAAAGCAAGAAAAAAAAAAAGTGAGAAAGAACCAAGTGTTGCATTCTTGCTTTTTTATTCTCAATGGGAAAAAAAAAAAAAAAGTAGACCTGATATGGTTGATGAAAGTACGTAAGTAAACTTTATATAATATAAATATATACATATAAATATATATATATATATACTGTATAGTTAACATTTGTGCTTGGAAATAAATTTTTTCAGTCCACAAAACTAGCAATATAGACTTTACAAGGAATTCCACTTACTTGATAGGACAGTATAATAGATGAATAGCATATGAAAGAGTAGACCAAAAACATTAAACGTTAGAAACCAATTCCAAACATTTCAGTATTTTCATCACAAGTCCCCTGGACTTGTTAAGATTTCTAAGCAATCATTACTAAATGTGCCAAGTAACATAGCATTTAAATGTTGTAGTCCAATACTGCTTTGTATAAATCCTTATTTTATTAACACGATGATATCATACGTAATCAGTATTAGAACTGCTCTGCTATTTCAGGTAAGCAAACTCGTTAAGATGCAGTAATTATTCCGTAGCAATGGAGGGTGCCCGCTTCGCAGGGGGCACCTCTGAGCATTGGTCACACAAGTTCTTAGACACTTTAAAAGGCTGTGATAACTGTGAATTTACATGATCCACATTTCTTTTGTAAGCATATGGATTGAACGAGCACACGGGAAGAGTTCCGCCAGGTGCATGTAAACACTGCAAAAACATTCATCTCAAACATGAAAATGGCAAACCTCCATCCTTCTCAGCTACTTTGGTTCCTATTTACCATAATTTCTCATTTTTACCCCCAGCGAAGCTGAATTCTAGCCCAGAGTGTTTCCAGTGGAAGTGCTCTAAAACTTGAAGGTTTGTTTTAGAATTTAGTATAGGGTTTTTATATATATATATATATTAAAAAAAAAAAATCTGTAATTCCATGTAGCCATGTGCTAGCAACGAAGTGGCTTTACCATTTTTACTCATCACATTTGTTAGTTTGAAGCACCCAGCACTCAGCAGGCTGAGTTTATGCTCAAACCCTCACTTCCATAGTCCAGTTAGTTGCAAGACATCACATAAAAATAGGCTGTGCTGTTGTTGCTTATGTGTTGTAACCAAACCATTTGCAAATTTCTCTACAATTTGTATCCCGAAATCCTGTACAAAGTTATCCATGGCACCTACTTTGTAGTTTCAGCACTTTGAGCCACTGCAAGGACTTAACACCTAAACAGTAGAGACAAAGGAATCACAACTGCAAAACTGTACCAGCCTAAAAGCAAACCTTGAAGAGGATGAGCAAAAAGTTCCAGTAAGAGATGGGTAAAAGTAATCACAGCTCCAGCCAGTCGGGTTTCTGTGTAACAGTAATGAAAGTGTCCGAAATTAGGAGGACATGGGAGCAGCAGAGTGACTTGTCACGTTGGCTTGCTCGTGGCATCTCTAGCGTGGGGAGGATGGGAGAGGTTCAGTCATTTTTTCCCTTTCACACCATGGATACCACAATACCAGCAAAACTGCAAACTGAGCACTTTGTTCACCTCCACAGAGAGCAAATACAGCAATCTAGAGTTGAGCCTTTTGTTTCCAGCAGTCCACGTTTGTTTCACACATGTGCAATATGTTTTCCCCTTCTGCTCCTTCTCCTCTGAATGATCTCCATGAAAAGAAAACAAGTGATTGTTATTTTTTCTGTATCACTCATTCTATTCTAAATTCTGCGGCTTACCTTAAGAGGGCTCGCCCGGGTCCCCTGAGGCTCTGTTCCTTGCAGTTTAAAAAATATATACTGTTCTTATAAGGGAAAGTAGAACTGTCTGCATGTCATCTAATGTTATTAGTGTGAGGCTACACTCTACATATTGTATAATTGCAAAATATATCAGTGTTACTGTTGATATTAGTTGAAGTAAAGTGATAACATATTTCAATATGTAGACTTTTCTTCATACATCTGTACCAATAGTAGAGTCTAACTGTAATTTATAGGTTGTTCCAGAAAAGATAAAGAACCATTCAGGTGCAAACATCTCTCAGAAACTGCATCTTTTAATTAAAGCAGAGGTGAGAAAGCTCCTCTTCACTGAGTGACGGAGTCTGTACTTGTTTCAGATGCAGAGGCGTAATGTAAGTAAAATTCTGTATATGGAATAAAGGCAGAATATGCGGGAGCAGTGGAGAGGAAAATCTGACTCGCTGTGTTGGTTAACACTGAAGATGTTAAATCTCCCAGACCCGTATTTGCTTTATGTTTAAAAACCCCTTTCATTCATTTAAATTAGGGTTACATGTAAATATTCCGTACTGAAACAGCAAGCCACAGTTTAATGCCTGACCACTGATTTTCCATGTGCAATCAATGTGTTTGTGAGCCAGAGTGTTGAGGAGATGTCACAAACGTGCATGCACAGAAACATTTCCACACGGTTTCACGGGCACTAGGGAGGAGGCTGTGCCTGCCCTGGGCATGCAGGGCGTGTGAAATCACCGAGCGTTTGGAGGCTGCTTAGAAACCAAAACTGGTCACGTGAGAGCACAGAGTTTGGAAACTCTGTTCTTTCAAGCCAATGAGGACAAACAGTGGACTTGACTTTTTCTTTTCCCCCCTAGTTTTGTTCTGTTTTGTTTCTTAGACTGTGTGTTTCTATGTACTCCAACCAAACAAACGTGTCTTGGTGTCAGCACAAGTCTCCAGACCTTTGCTGCTTGTTTAGGGTTGTAGTAAAACCTCTCTGACTCCGTCCTTGATCAACAGTTGCTTAGAGCAGTGTGGGTCATGCCTAGAATAGGAAAATTCCAGTACTTGGCGTTAAGAAAATGAATTAAAATGAATTCTTCAGCCTGCAGGCAGGAGTAGAATGGAGAGCGTTTTTTCTCAGATGCCATTGCCAAATACAAACTGGTGCAGAACTGCATGGAGTGACCATGGTTCTCTCTTCCCATAAACGATGTGGCAAAGCAGTAATGCTGATTTGAACAAATGAAAGGGCAGCGTAAAGAATGAAGGCGTGGCAACAAAAAAAAAAATCTTTTCTGGGACAACAATCAAATATATATTTGGGGTTTTTATTTTTTTAAGTTAAGAATGAAATGTAAAACAATGTAAAAAACAAAAAATCAAAGTTCATCCTAATATAATGTGCGTCTTGTATTGCTAAAAAAAAAAAAAGAGTCTAACATACAGTGTAGAATGATTTTCCCATCATGTACTGCATGCAGCAGAAGCCTCTTGTTTCTTGATAAAATGAGCTGAAAGACAGTCAGCAGATATTTAAACACTGAATCTCTAGATGTTGACTTGCTGTTCCATATGAAGCTGTGTGTTTTCTGCAGTTAAGCATGCATTTTGCTGTTCCCTTGTAAAATACCATCGCACTTCTTGCCTGCAAAATGGCTTCTCGTGTATATATTTCCAAGAAAAGTGGAACCAATAACAGGATTCAATTTGCAAAAGAGAAAAGGGGGTGGTGAAAATGGGACCAGTAGGGGGAATAGAGAATTCTCTAAATTGTACATAGTGTGTAAATTAGCGTTACTCTGAGTCTGCAGTCACTTTGAGGTTGCCTATCTCCTGCTAGGAACTTAAATCAGCTTCGAGTTGTATTAAACTGTTAGAATTAGGTCTTGAATGCAGACTGTTAAAGACTTCAAAAATCATTATGCTTACAAGAAGCTTCTGTTCTGGGGAGGCTCGAGACCCCTTTTGTAACTCTGGGGAAGAAAGGAGTGCTTTCATTTTAATATGCATTCTGTTTGTAAGTAGTAACAGACCCTATTGATGTAAAACTATAACTGTGATCATGTGGAGAAATCAAATAAATCATTTAAAACTCCTTGTTTCTCATTCTGTGCAATCCAACAACTTCAACTCTTCGTATTTGAAATGAAGGAAATTCCTTCCAGTGGTGTCCTGGCCCCGCTGAGGCAACGGGATTTCTGCTGCTCACCTCAGAGGGGCCAAGAACTGAAGATCAGGTGGTGGAGGTGGTGAGTGGAGTCCGTGACCCCTTCTCACGAGGCTTGGATTGCTGTGGTGGTGCTGTAATAAATTCAATTCTTGAGTCACTAACAAGCAATGAATCCAACGGCCAGGTGTGCAGACAGACAGGGGGACACTGAACCCAACAGCCAGATGGGCAGATAGGGAGAGAATCCAGCAGCCAGATGTGCAGACAAACAGGGAGATAGTGACTCCAGCAGCCAGATGTGCTGACAGACAGGGGGACAGTGACTCCAGCAGCCAGATGTGCAGACAGACAGGGGGACAGTGACTCCAGCAGCCAGGTGTGCTGACAGGAGGCACTGCAGAGGCCCTGGTGGACAATTCCCACAGCCCTCGAGCCCTGGCCGGTGCTGACAGGTTTGGGACCTGCTGCCCCAGGAGCTGTGTGTCCAGCTGACCCCAGGTGGCCTCAGGAGCTCCAGGGGAGGGCCCAGTTTGTCCTTTCCAGGGCCACAGCCCTGGGCTGCTCCGTGGAACCCAACCAGGAGCTGGCAGGGCCTCTGTGGCCACGGGCAGGGAGCCCCCGGACCTCCCACCCCAGCACTGAGTAAGTACTACCCCGCTACTCCTTGTCCTCTCTGTTTGTTGTGTGTCTCAGTTTCCAGCCCAGGAGGATCCTCTGCCACACGTGGCCTTCCCAGTGCTTGGATTACATCCTGCAGTTATTTGATAACCACCTGTGGGCTGTTCCATTGTGTTCTGACCTTTGTGCATGGCCAGGGGATTGCAGTGTGTCTGTAAAGCCTGGCCAAGCTAATGCTCAGCTGCCAATTTAAACTAAACACTGTGCTTGCTTCTGTTTCCTGTGAATTTTAGGAGATTCTTGAATTAATTTTGTGGGAATAGTCAACTATGGCCTGTTTCTGGAGGGCTGTAATTTCAGGATGTGCACCTGGATCAATGATTTTTTTGGGTAGGTAAGTACCACTTGTCATTAGATCCATCCTCTGTGCCACCCTCTGACCCCTTAGCAGGTGACCAGTGCCTCTGTACCACTGAAACATCCTCTAGTGCAAATACAAGAATTTGCAGAGCTGTTCTTCACTGATGCTTCTGTTCCTGGTTTAGAAATTAGGATTTGTAGAATTTCTGATACATTTTGAGAAGACAAGAGGTCTGCACATGGCAGTGCACACACAGACTGCAGGAATGAGTTGTCACACAGTAAACAACTTCTCAAGCTCTTCTAGATAGCAACTTTCTAACACCAGGTTCTTTTCCAGGTATCTTTTGTAGTATTTTGGTTGAAATAAAGAAATGAAAGATTAAAAGGACAGAAAAANTCCTAGTATTTCAAGAATTAAAGCCAAATCCTGTATTACTCAGCAAAACTAAATCAACTGCAGGATGAGGCTGGTCATGAAAGCAAGGAAAAGCTTAAATTAATATTTCTGCTGGAAGTACTTCCTCAGCTAAACAAGACTCAGATGAAAGCTGTGTGGGTGATGCTGACTTGAACCCATCACTTTTTTCAAATGTATAGATTTATCATTTTTGCCATGTGAATGAATGCATATTTTTAGGGACAAGATGAAAAAAAGTTCCCTTTATTTAGCATTTTTGCAGTAACTGAGATGTGAAATTAGCAGCATGGTTCACGAGACACAGCAGCTGAAAGCAGCCACAGGAGTGTGCAATTCATCAGCTCTGCTGGGAAATGACACCCCTGGAGCTTCCATTTATTTTTCATACTTGGACACTGCTTTAGACAGGTCTGTGTAATGAGCAAAGCAAAAATAATCTGTCTTTAATAAGATGAGCAGGGGAAATTCATTCTGAGGCAAATGAAATGTTCTGCTGCACATGGTGGAAAATGTCTTTTCCCTGCAGCTTCTCAGCCCTGCTCCAGAACGACGCCTCGTTTCTGAGGAGGAGATGAGCCCTGGGTTTGTGTCCGGGGCAGTGGGAAAAGCAGGGGCTGTGCAGGAGTTCTGTGACTCAGCAGTGGGATCAGAGCGAACCAGGGCTGGAAATGGATTCATTTAATCATTGCCATTCTGATTTTGGAATGATTTTTTATAGGAGCAGAGCTCGGCTGAGTGTGGGACCCTGCAGGGAGGTGCCACCCCTGTGAGCATCTTCCCCTTCCACCAGCTCCCCATGTGCTCTTGGCTGATAATTCCTTCATTTTGCTGGCTAATATTCCTTTATGTCCATCTCCAACAAGAAAAACCATTTTTATTTCATGACTCATCCTGTGTATCGTCCTTGCCATCTTTCTGGTGGTCTCGAGTCTCTGCTTCTGCCTCAGCCCTTACACCACGTTCCAAAAAATGCCTCTGCTGTAATTAAAAATAACACCCAAAAAACCCCCAACCAAACCCCCAAAAATCAACCAACCAAACACACCCCTGCAATCACCAGAGTCTGAGATATTTCTGTTGTCCTTCCCCCCTGAGTTTGGAAGAGCAGCAACATTTTCCAGCTCAATGACAAACATGTGCTGAATATTCCAATTCAGGCTTTAAGTATCCCAGGTGTTCACAGCCCTGAATTTTCACAGCGTTTCAGCAGTTTTTAAAAATGCCTTTGATTACGTGCTAACTCCTCTGCTATGCCAGTCTGTAAATGTTCAAAATTGTTTGTTATGTGTATTTTATACCTAAAGGTGGAGGAAACTGTTTCTGCTCTTCCTAATTTTTTTTTTACTAATGCAACATGCAGCTTTCTGGGCTGCTGCACTATTCCATGACCCTGCTAGATACTTGCAGATTGCAAAAAAAAAAAATATATATACCTGTCCATTAGCAGTGAATCACAGGGGACATGGCCTGAACAATTCCTCTGACTGCAGGAACTTGAAATGACTTGGAAAAAAGGCTGGTGAAAAAGCACTGGCATTTTGGGTCATCTGTTTCTCTTCCCAGATGTGAAAAGAGAGAAACAGATGCCTCATTTGGGATGGAGCAACTTGTTGGACTAATAATTATTAATGAAGTGTGCCTGAGCTCATGGAGCTCCTTCCTTCTCTCCAACACGAGAGTGTAATAAAGTTTGTTTTGGCAAAGAAGTTCTTGACCCATCTCCCTTCTGTATTCATGAATAGTGCCAAGATGGGCTTTATCCAGTTACTGCAAGGTCTTTTTATAGCCACCCTTGTCCTCTCACTCATCACTGTCACCCATGTGTGACATAAAGCCAGCACCCTCTGCCTGGCCTGCTGCTCCTTGGGTGCAATCCCACAGAAAAGCTGCTTTCTGCACTGAGTTCAGGTTACCTCCCTTCACTGAGCCAGAAACTTTATCTCAATACAGTGTTTGGCCTATTTTCCCTTGCTTGAAACATTAGATCTTATTTGGCTGTTAAAAAAAAAGTTATAAATTTATAATGTGCAATAAAATATAAAATACTTCAGAACATGAGGCAGTTTAGTGCTTCCTTTTAATCTAACATGGCAGAGCTGAGGGACAATTTGCCTGTAAGTGCCACTTCGAGTTGTGAGGAATCCCTTTCACTAACAGAACATATCTTTATTTTTCAGGTGGTTTCTGAGATGGCCACAGTCCAGTCAGTGTGGATGGACAACACTGCATAAATGTATTTATGTATTTATACAGTGCGTTTATGTATTTATACAGTGCCCGTGTTAACAGCTGTGTTTCAAACACATCACGTCACTTCCCCAGCGTGTAACCAGGAGCAAAAGTGGAAATACCAGTTCCTGCCCTCACCTTTCCCAGGATTTCATTCGTGAGCCAGCTTTTAAAAAAAATATCCCGAGACAGGAGGTGATGCAATGAGCACATCATCACACGCCTGTGGGAAAGACAGTGATCAATGTCAAGTGCAAATCTTTCGTACCATCTGTCAGGTTGAAAAGGAGCAAACAGTGATTGCAGAAAGAGAGGAGGAATTTTTTGTATTTTCCTGAAAGTGCTGCAAAGCCTGGTGAATTTTTTTACAAAGTAATTTAGTGACACTTTTTCAGTAAATAAAGTATCGATGTCTCAAAGGGCTAAATGTTATCAGGTCATTCTGTTACTGAATACCAGTTTTTAAGCAGCTGCTGGAAAAATATGGAAGAATAAAAAGGAAACCTGAAGGGTAATTTTATTGTAGTCATTCACTGATCTCTAGCTCTCTTGCATTAATTCCTTCTCAGGAAGGAATTCTTCCACTTCTGTGTGGAATGGGCTGAAATGGACATCAGTGTGGGAGTCGTGGTTGTTCCCAAAATGTGAGTTATGAGGAGCCGTAACAGCTGAGGAATTAGCTGGCCCAGGAAGGGAATCTGAAATGATGGGAACACGTGGACGAATACCTCAGTGGCAGAGTCAGCAGAGAGGAGTCAGATAAAAGTAGGGAGAGGAAAAGGTTGGGCATGTTGCTGAAGCAGAAGGCAAAAATACTGATTTTTTTTTTTTCTTTTTCAGTAGATTGTGCAGTTCTGTGCAAGGCAGTTTGAAGATGTATCAGGGCAGGATTGGGGGATTCTGCAGAGAGCTGCAGCTGCCAGGAGCGTGATTTCAGCTGTGGTTACACACAGCACTGGAAGAGGTGCAGGGACGGGACAAAACCTGTGGTGTGGCACACAAACTGTGGATTCTCTGCACCACTGATGTCTGCCTGCAGCTTCATGCCGTGGGTGTGATACCACCCCCTGTGACTGGAGAAACCCCAGGAGTTTATTTAGGATACGCTCCCGATGCCATCCCCGTGCCTGGTGAATGAACACGCAGGGTGGGGCGTGCTGGCTGCTGCTTCAGTTCTTTTGAACTTCCTGATGAGGCATCTTTTCTTTTCCCTGAGTTTCCCAACTGCCCGGCCTTGTTTCCACTGTTTGGATCATTTTCTTCCAGCAGTTTTTACCAGGCTCTCTTTTTACCATGCTCTTTTACTCATCCTTTCTTTCGAGCTGCCACATCACCCCTTTGCACAGACCAGAACCTGCCTGACTTGTCCAGGAGAGGGTGGCCTCAGTTTACCCCTTTCACCCATGATATTCAGTCTGGGAGCTGTCGTGGGACCCACACCTTTCCTGACCCCCAGGACGGTGTCTTCTGCCCAGAGCTGGGATGTGGCACTGGTGTGGCATCCCCTCTTCACCACTGCAGTGCCAGCCAGGTCCTCTCTCAGTGACATCATGTGGCTCTGCCCCATCATTATCATTATCATTATCATTATCATTATCATTATCATTATCATTATCATTATCATCATCATTATTATCTGAGCGAGTTTTTCCCCTTCTATCCCTACCATCAACCACCTGTGGATACCCTGTAGAGGCACTGACTCCTTATCACTCCATCCCAAAGATTGCTGCACCCAGCTTAGTGTTCCCCACCCTTTTTTTTTTTTCCCCTGGTAGGATTAGACATCACCTCGTGCTTTTCCACCCTTCGAAACTAGAAGTAGGATAATGTGGCTTAACCAGAGCTGAGCACATCCTCACCTTTTCCTGTCCCCTCACCATCAGCCCTTCCTGGTTCCTAGTCGCTGTACAGTCAAAAGGCAACCAACATGGCAATTTATTTGGACTACAAGATTAAAGGATTTACATTTTATGAGTCATAAGTAAAGTAAGCAAAATAAATGAGTTCATTAAGCCTGTGTTTGCTTGTTCTTTTTGTAAATGCCATTTTGCTACGTTCTGCAGTTCCACACAGACCGAAGCAAAACGAGGGCAGGTGGACATGGAGATGCTTAAAATGAGAGAGTAGCAGCAGCCTTTAAAGGGCTTCTTTTATTTGAAAGAAATATTTCGAATAAATTAATTCTACCCTTGAGTAAATGAAGTTTAGCATTCAGAAAGCCCTTCTGAGTCCGTGGGCAGTCCCAGCCACCTGCGGACGAGGCAGCAACTGTGGGGTGGTGATGCCACAAATGTGACCGTGCCCTCTTGTACCCAAGGGGAGCAGCGAGTGCTTCTCAACCAGATTTCAGTGTCGGGTGACCAGATCACTAATTTCACACGGGTTTGGCACCTGGGTTTTTAAAAAAAGACAAAGCCTGCTGCCAAAGGGATGGCGGGGGAAAGCGACGGAGGAGAGGGAAGGCTCGGTGCGGGGCAGCGCTCACCCAGGGCACAGCGGCCCGTCTTTGGCACCTATTTACACGTGGAAAGGGCTGCAGGAGTGCGGGGCCGCTCAGGGCAGGGCTGGAGCTGCCCACACCACGCTGCTTGGACGGAGGTTTTGGGACGATTTCCGTGCACCCGCTGTTGCAGCTCATCCCATCCAGCAGGCCCACGCGGGGACGCAGCGATCCCGGCCTGCGGCGCGGTGCCCCGGCTGGCCCGCAGCGATCCCGGTCTGCGGAGCTGTGCCCCGGCTGGCCCGCAGCGA
>VZTG01003638.1:133913-182213 GCA_013397845.1 Melanocharis versteri | reverse complement strand
CATGGGGATGCAAAGATCCACCTATAGCACATGGGGATCCATTGTAACGCAGAGATCCTCCCACCGCCCATGAGGATCCATGGGGGATGCAGAGACCCACCCACAGCCCGTGGGAGAGGTGCCCATGCTGGAGTGGGTGGGTGCCTGGAGGGGGCTGGGGTCCAGTGGAAGACGTGGAGTGCGGGCCCTGCTTCCAGTCTGGAGCGGCCTCTCCTTGGAGGCCTGACCCCGTGGAAGAGTGACCCACAACGCCGCCGTTTTGGGAGGATTGTTTGCCCTTGATGGGAATTNGATTGTTTGCCCTTGATTGGAATTCACATTGCAGTAGTTTTGAGAGGACTGCTGTTTGTGAGATTTGGAGCCACGCTGGAGAAGTTAATGGAGAACTGTCTCCTGTGGGAGGGACCCCACAGTGCAGCAGGGGAAGGACTCCTCTCCCTGGGCAGTCGAGGAAAATCTCAGGTGAGAAACTGCCTAATCCCCATGCCCTGTGTCCCTGCGCTGTTGGTGGGGAAGGAGGGCGGGGTTGGGGGAAAAAATTGTTTTTTAAGAGCTTGTTTTACTTCTCATTATCCTCCTCTAACTCTGTTAGTAATAAATTCACTTTGTACCTCTAAGCATTGCCCTTGGAATGTTTTCTCCCGGTCCTTTTGTCAACTCATGAAGCCNGGCCTCTCCTTGGAGGACTGACCCAGTGGAAGAGCGACCCACACCGCCGCCATTTTGGGGGGATTGTTTGCCCTTGATTGGAATTCACATTGCAGTAGTTTTGAGAGGACTGCTGTTTGTGAGATTTGGAGCCACGCTGGAGAAGTTAATGGAGAACTGTCTCCTGTGGGAGGGACCCCACAGTGCAGCAGGGGAAGGACTCCTCTCCCTGGGCAGTCGAGGAAAATCTCAGGTGAGAAACTGCCTAATCCCCATGCCCTGTGTCCCTGCGCTGTTGGTGGGGAAGGAGGGCGGGGTTGGGGGAAAAAATTGTTTTTTAAGAGCTTGTTTTAGTTCTCATTATCCTCCTCTAACTCTGTTAGTCATAAATTCACTTTGTACCCCTAAGCATTGCCCTTGGAATGTTTTCTCCCGGTCCTTTTGTCAACTCATGAAGCCTTGTTAATTTTTTCTCTCCTCTCTCCAGCTGTAGCAGGGGAGGGTGAGTGAGCGGCTTTTGTGGGCACCTGGCATTTGGCCAGTGTCAAACCACCACAATAACATAATTCTGTTCCATTAATTAGTATTCTATCCTCTGTTGGTTATTGATTTCTCACTTCTCATGCTAATTAGTCCATAGTTTTAGTATATTTTTCTGACTTTCCGATGCATACACTGAGTCTTCCTTAGTCTGTTCTTCTGGTTTCTGCAGAATGTCCTTGTGGTCCATAAATTCTGCATTCCAGGTGTCCAACCTCAATAATACACCTTTGTCTCCCAGGATTTGTTCATTAAAGCACATCAGAGTTAGTTTATCAAAACTTCCAAGTTCTAGTAATTTTCCCAAGGTATGTTCCTACAAAAGGAGCTGATGACAACTTGGCTAAATGCTGACTAAAAGTTATGTAAGGCTAAAACATGGCTTATAATTAATACACTGGTTATGATTAATTAAAAACAATTAATTAGAACTTAAAACAATTTATTTTTAAAAATTGGAACAGTTATATCATTTCCAACACTGGGATCAGGCAAGTTTGGGTTTAATTCCGGAGATTTCTGACTCAAGGCATTAACAATCACACCTTTTTTAAGAGCTCATCTGCCAAGCCTGCTGAACCCCAAATTTCCAGGCTTTGCAATGAAAGGCCATGGATTTGGGTATCCCCTTAGGATCTGTGTATATTTTCCAAGGAGAGCTCACCTGGCACCACATCAAACACGGATTGTCCCTGAGGAAGTCGTTTGTGTGATATATCATGGTTTTCAACTGATCTTGCTGGTGGTTTTGGCTCTTATTAAATGTCTCCTTGGTGGACAAATAACAGCATTAATATCTTTTCCTGTTCGCCTTGAAATAAAGATTGAGTAGCACACCACAAAATAATACAGGAGTGCAGCAAAGCAAAACACTCCTCCAAAATAAAGAGTACAGTAAAGAAAGGCAGAAAGGAGTTTGAAAACCATAAAAAATAAGGGCTGCATGGTGAAACAAACACTCTGATATTTAGGACAAAACAGATTTCAAAAACTCAGCAAAAGCAGCCAGAATAATCTGCAGGAAGGTGTTATTAACATTTAGAACTTAGGGTTGATAATTCAACTATGTAAGTGCTGCACATCAAGGTACATAATTAGATGTCCTAATTGAGGGTTTGACTGATTGCCACAGGCAGCAACACGACTGAAATGGTGCCACTGTAAGACTGGGGTCTCTCTGCTCTCTAGACTCTGTTTTTCTGGCTTTGCTTCCTACCTCTCGTGAAATTGTAGGTTTGGATTTGGTTTAATTGTTGGGCTTAGACCCAATTCCTCTCCATGAATAGAAGCATTTTGCAGGATTTTCTGGAGTACCTGGACATAAGGAAGACAAAAGGGGCACTAAAAGCAATTTCAGGGTGGACCAGGAGTTGCTCAGATGGCACAGGAGGTTGTACAAAAATTGGAGGAAGGAAAAGAAAGACTTGATACTGAAGATGGTGGGAAGAAAAGATAATTGGAACGCTGTAGAAATGAAACGGTTGTGTAGACTTTACATTTCTGAATTTACACAGTATCCTTGGATATGTGGTTTAGTCTGCTAAATTTAGGCACACCCTAATGATAGTTCTTTATAAATAATTAATGGTTTTTGCGACATATGGATAAATATATTGTAAAAATGCAGCGAGAATGGTGCAGCTCTGGAGAAGTGAATGTTATGCAGCTGCAGCTGCCTACTGCATAGATCTCCTTCTCTACAGATTTAGGCAGGTTGCATCCATTAAATCCACTGATGTATCCCTAAAGTTCTACAAAAGCGGAACACCAGGTTGGAGAAAATCAGATCACCTTAGTTATCAGCTTGATAATACTTGTATTGCTTTACTGGTTTAAGCAGAGTTAGTAGATATACAAAATCATTTGTCAGTGTTTCTGAAATGCTGAATTCCTGCAGCACTTGGATCTTGTCTCTCTGGTGGGACACTGTCTCCTCTGTGACAGCCAGTCCTCTTAGGGAGGAATTTATAGTTGTGCAGACACACAGCATCAAGTCCATGGATTTCTTAGGCCTGGCCTAATCCCTGTTTTGAGGCTGTTAAAAACTCCACTTCACCTTTCCTTTATTAGTTTTACTCTGATGTTCAGCTTATCCATCAGCCCCCTGGGATAAACCAGTCTGGAAGTTGAGGACAGCATCTGTGATTCGTCTTTCAAGTGCCAGCTTTGGCCAAACTATCCTCAACAGCAACTTTTTCATTTTCCAGTGCTGGCAATGCAGATGCCTCAGAGAAAACATCTTCAGTTTTCGTCTTGCTCTCAGTGTGAAATGGCACTTGGGGCTTGGTTCTGCTTGGCTCTGCTGCAGGAGAAAGTGATGTTTCTTCCCTCTTGGGTGTTTCTGGACCAGGATTAAATCAAACAGGCAAAAAGTACGTATTTTTTGCCTCATATCCCTCATTCAATGCATATCTTCATCCAAAACCTTATTTATCTATCTGATATATAAAATCAAGCTATGTCCAGCTTTCCTTGGCTAAGAAAAGGCAGCAAAACTTCCAGTGGACTAAAGAGAGTTCCCATAAAATCTGCCCCATTCTCTGAATTTTCCATCCCCTCTCCCCCAGGCCCTCTGCCTGCTATAACAACTTTATTTTAGGGGGAAACAAGTCAGATTTCTTTCTGCCAGTGGCACCAGTGCACATCCCTGAGGTTGATCTGCTCCACCCACTGCAGGATTTTGGGAGGCTGTTCCTTCAGGTTCTCAGCCTTGAATGGAAAAAATCAGCCCTCTATGCACAGCTTTCCTCATGAGCCATGGCAGACAACACCCTCTCCCTCCTCCTGGCATTGTGGCTGCCTGCAGGGACTTTTGTTTTTTCAACAAAAGATGTGTCTGTGCAGGTTTTCCCCTTGCTGTGCTGGTTTTCCATGATACCATGTTTCTCTGGGTGATCCGGGCTGATTTGAAGCAAATTACTCAGTCCTACCATGGCTTTTCAGTGAAGGAATTAGATTGGTATTTGAGCTGTCTGCCCAAGATGAAATAAAGATTTCCTGGGTTTGTAGCATGCAGGTTTAAGGCCTGTCCATCCTAGAATATCTTGTGCAATTCTACACATTTTCCTGTGTCCTGCATAAATCTGAGCCTGTGCCATGTTTTTTCTGCCATTTCCAGAAGATGGTGTGGATTTAGGGGAGTCAAAACCCTCTGCATGCACCTTCCACAGAAGTTATGAGCCAGAGTTATGATTTCCTCTTGCTCCTTTACACCACTTTGATGACACAAAACAGCCACGTGGCCGAAAATTTCCTTCACCAAAGGGACTTGGAGGTTGGTGGGTAACTCTGCCACTGGTGGAAAAATCCCCCAGTCCAGCTGCCCTCAAATCAGCAGGAATAGAACCATCATTGAGGATATATTTAAATATATCCCTGATAAAAATCTGTGTTGTCACAGCAAGGCCTTGTGGACTTGGCTGATTTAACCATGTGAGTGGTTTACAGCCATGAATAAACTGCATCTCTTGAGTGTCTTTTCTATTCAGGATGAAGAGTTTGTTCCCACAACCACTAGGAATGGTTTTATTTACACCTGGGAATCCCACTAGAGGGAAGGAGATTTTTCTGTAAGCCTTCTTAAGATCATAATTGTTGATGGGATTTGTCTTGCCTGACTGCCAGGCTGATGTCTCATGTAAGGCAATTATCAGAGCTTCTTCCATGGGAGAGAAACTGGTACTTCCAGGGGGATTTCCTCCCATCTATAAATGAAAGAAAGCATGAAATGAAACACTGTAAAGGTGTTTCTACCTTTCTAACGAGCAGAGAAGGAATTCAGATGATTTTGCACACAGCTGGGTAGGATACTATGGGATGTATGGATAGGACAGCTCATTTTTGGTTGAAAAAGCGCTTTGCTGTGATTTTTACAGGTGTGTTTCCAAGCCCTGAGACTGGATGTGATACTGGAGCATTTTTGGGGCCAATTTCTCACTGGCCCAAGAGCTCTGGTCCCCTTTGTCCCCCCAGCTGTGCCAAGGAGCATCCCAGAGCTCGGTCCAAGCCGTGAGCCCTGGGGAATTATCCCAGGAGCTCTGCCAGACACAGATTGGAAGGACTCTGTTTTCATTCCAAGTAGATTTGGGCTTTCTCTCTGTGTGGGTCGGGGGTAGAAGACACACTGAGGTTTTGGACAATGTTTATTGTAACACCTCCTTGCTGAGCTGCTGCTTGAAATCCTGTTTTAAAATGTTGACACACATTTGTGGCCATATCTTTAGTTTAACAGGAGTAGCAAATTTTCCAGGCTGACAGGAGACACTGGGCCCAGTTTTTTCTAGAAAACAAACTATTTTGGTGAAACCTGTTTTATTTCTCACAACAGCAATTGCAGAAGTTTTAATCTGGGGCTTCTGGAAGGGAAGAACATTCCCAGCTTGACTTTGGAGTTTTCTTTTTCTCAAGCATTGTTTGGATTTGTTGGCTTAGTTTTTGGTTTTTCTCATCTAGAGAATGAGAGGAATAAAAACCAAACTCTCCTCTGGGAAAACTGGAAAAAATTGAAATGGGGCCAGTGAAAGATAACAGCCATGGAAGACTGCAATACAATTAAATTGTGTTAATTTGCAGATGATTATGCATATTTCTTTAAATAGTTCTCCAAAGTTCTCCCTCCACCCCAAATCAGTCTCTTCCCTTTCTTGGAAGTTGAAAGGGGAAAAAAAAACGTAAGAAAACCATTGTTACCCTAAACTTCCTTAAGCTGTTCAAATCCACATCTGTTGTCTAGGGAATCACCTCATTTCCTCCTAAAATCCTTTGCATTACATCCAAGCCTTCTGGTCCAGAGCGAGGGTTTAGTTCAGGAGTTATTTCAGCGCTCTCTGGCTGAGATCCTGGTAATTTATACAATGTTAACAGAAAGTCACACTTGAGCGAGATGGGAGCTCAGTAATAATTTAACCCCTCCACCTTTCCCCTCTCTAAGCACAGGAGTCAGAGCACGGCAGCGACTGGAGGGACAGATCCACTGACAGAGGCTGCAGGTTTGGCCCAACACAGCCAAGAAGCCGGGTGGCCTTTGAGCAAATCACATCTTTCTGCTCCCCAGCCTTCCAGTCCCACTTTCCCGTTCAGTTCTTGAACTCTGCTGCACTGGGAAAGGCTTTTAAACACCAGGGAGAGCCTGAAATCCCACGTGTTTCACAGACAGCTTTCCTCATCCCAGCACGTCCCTCTGACTGTACCTTGGCCAAAACCCAGACGTGACTGCAGCCTTCTGTTTCATGTTTCATGGTTTTGATTTGGACATCTGAGCTGAGAATGAGGTGCTTGTAAGAAATCTGTTTAATCACCCTTGATTGTCTGATCAATGATCCTCCTACAGCAGGATGTGGAGGAGAACTTTTCCCCTGGGATTTGTCCGTGCTCATGTACCAGCTGGGTCAAAACATTTCAGTAGATTGGGAAAAGATTGCTGAACACGAGGAGAAAATGACTTTTGATTGCCTTTCTTCTTTTTGCTTTATTGTACATTGCTTGCTTGATGAGGCTCTTTGGCCTTGGAATGAGCCCTGGATTAGTTTTAGTGGGACGTGGGACCAGCTTGGAAATCAGCAACGCGAGCAGAATTTCACTGCAGCCTCTCTCCCACAGCTGGACCTGGAGAGCTGCTGCCATCCCCAGCAATCTGTTCCATTCCAGAGCACAGAGGAGCTCCCAGTGGTAGGTGCTGCCTCTCCTGGGCTGTGGGAACTCCAGGATTTCTCAAAGGCAGAGTGTGGATGTGCACAAGGGCACAAACACAAGCTCTGAAAAGCCCAGAAATCCAAATATTCTTCAGCTGGCAGAGCAGCCAGAGAGGAAGGCTACTCTGAAAGGGGACTTTGAGAGATATGTTACAAAATACAGAAGTATAGAATTATTTGGGTTGGAAGGAAGCTTAAAGATGATCTACTTCCAAGATGGGACAGGAACAGGGACACCTTCCACTGTCCCAGGCTGCTCCAAGCCCCAGTGTCCAACCTGGCCTTGGACACTGCCAGGGATCCAGGGGCAGCCACAGCTTCTCTGGGCACCCTGTGCCAGGGCACAACCATCCTCCCAGGGAACAATTCCTTCCCAATATCCCATCTAACCCTGCTCTCTGCCAGTTTGAAGCCATTCCTCCTTGTCCACATATAGAAGAGAGGTAGATCCATCACAGCCAGTATTGGAGACCTTTTATGGAGCTTTTGCTGGCTGCCTCCCAGGTTTACAGAGTTAAAAGGTGGTTTTGGCTTTATTTGGCAAGATCTTGATAGGAAGAGGCCACAGGGGTGGTTCCTGTGCTGGACACAGCCAGTCCCAGCTGTCTCCAAACCAGAGTCACCCCTGGCCAAAGCTCAGCCCAGCAGCCAAGCTGGAGGAGCCTCTGTGAAAACGTATTTAGGAAAGGGTTAAACCCCAGGTGTAAGAGAGGAGTTAAAAAGCTGTGAGGAGCAATCCAGCAGCACCAGGGCAGAGCAGGAAGAGGGGCAGTGGCAGAGCAGCTGGGTGGGTGGCTGGCAGCCAGGTGAGGTCACCACTTGACTGTCCCGGTGGGAATTGCACTTCCAAGGTTCTTGCGTAACTGATGGGTTTGAACTCGTCCTCTCTCCCATTTGTTCTGATTTCCTCTTTCATCCCCAGAAATTGTACTGGTCTGTACCTGACAAGGTCTGTGAGATTCCTCTTGCCAAACCCATCTCTGCCAAAAAATGAGGAAATTTAATCACCTACAGCTTCCTTTCTCAGAGTCTGTATCCCATTACATCCCTTTGAAATGGTGCGTGCAAAGATGGTTTTTTACTGCATTAATCTGGAGATCAAATCTGACTTTTAACAGAGCAAATCCTTTGTGCTCATAACAAAATCATGTGCGGGAGACAAAAGGATTCCCTTCTGTAAACTGCTCTTGAGTTGTTTGGTTTGTTGTTTTTTTCATTCCATACTTAGCTGCTGTCACTCCTTTCTTTTTGGAAATAAAGTAATGTAGAAAGAATCCCACCATCTCAGGAATCAACCTCAAAGATACAATTGGTAATTAATTTTGTCATTTTTCATTACTATTTGCTGAGGTGAGATTTTAAGGCAGGAACCTGAGCTGTGCAAAGGCTTTGCAGGGCAGTGAAAAGGTGATGGTCGATTCCGTGTTGTTCCTACCTGGATGGACAGCTCTGTTCAGCATTTCTCCCAGTTTAGCTCAGAGCCACCTTCCAAAGCATCTCTGATTTTAGACCAAATGTGAAAGTGGAGGGAGACATCAGCCTTGTCTGCAGGATCCATTTACCTGCCCTGAGTAATATTAAACCTATTGTAGAGAAGAGAAGGAGTCTCTGAAAGAAGTGATGAGAAAAGCAGACAGAAGAGAGAGATTCTGGGAGCAGAGGAACAACTGAGGGAGGGAATGATGTGAGAGGTGAGGGATTGCAATGATCTGCCTGACCCAACTTTCTTCACATATTCCTTGGTGAAAGCTGGTGCTGCTTCCTTCCTGTGCATCCTGCTCTCTCCTTCATCCCTGCTCCCTTACTCCCTTGTTAAACTGCCAGGAAAAGGCCATGTACTCTCAGTTCTTCTAAAATTCCTGACTGCTGTGATTGCAGGTGACTCTCTAGGGCAGGACTAAGCCAGAGTGCTCTGGGAGGACATCTCTTGTCTCTCTTGTACATTTGATTAAAGCAATTCAGCATTTTGGCTGCACAGCAGCAATCCAGGAGTGCAAGGGAAGCAGTTGATCATAAAGGCACAGTTCTGTCTTGTGTCAGGACTTAGCAAAGATGTGCTTTGTGCAGATTGAGACAGGCTACTGCATCAAAAATGCTTGTGATCATCTCTTCATTGGCATTGTTCATTCTCTGCCACATGGGCCAGACCTCCAGGCCCCCAGTGACACCTTGGGGTCACCGTGGGCCCCTCAGCCCATCTGCTGTGGTGTTGTCAGGGCAGATTGGAGGGGTTGCAGTCACCTTGAGTGCCAAACCACCCTTCTCACCTTCCTTGCTCCTAGGAACAGTCCATGGATTGGTGAGTGGTGAAATACATAATCCATGGCAAAATTCCTGATGGACGACAGGTCTACACCACTACAAACCTTGATAACTGTGGCAGAAATCAGAAATAGAGCCACGAAATGTGGAGCAAAAAGGATGAAGAAATAAAATGAGTGATGAAAGAATTGTTGTGAGAATGAAAGTGTTCATGCAGTGCTAACCCATAACAACCACCCTGAATCATCTTTGGGCTCTGAGGGTGGTTGGAGCTCAGTGGGATCCCTGTGGAAGAAGTGCCAAGACAACAGAGTTGGTGGGAAATGCCACAGAGTGTGTGTGTCCTAGTCCTGGTCCTGCTGTTTTCCTGCTCTGTCTTCCCGGGGAAGTTATTTCCCTTCTGTACTTTCTTCCTGTATAAAACACTGAGGATTGAATCTACCTCCTTTGTAAAGCTGAGTGAGATTTGGTGAATATCAAAGGCCAGATATGAGTGTTACAACTCTTGAGAATCCCAGTGTCCCTATTTCAATGTGGGATTCAAGGGTGGGCAGGAATTTGAGTGAGAAAATATTAATCTCTCTTTGATTTTTCTTCTCTTCTTCAAACCTGGCCTTGGACACTGCCAGGGATCCAGGGGCAGCCACAGCAAATCTGGGAATTCCATCCCAGCCCCTCCCCACCCTCCCAGGAAACAATTCCTGCCCAATATCCCATCCATCCCTGCCCTCTGGCAGTTTGCAGCCATTCCCTGTGTCCTGTCCCTCCATGCCTTGGAAATTGTCTCTCTCCATGTTTCCTGGGGCTCCTTCAGGCCCTGCAAGGCCACAGTGAGGTCACCCCAAAGCTTCTCCTCTCCAGGCTGAACAATCCCAGCTCTGGCAGCCTTTCCTCCCAGCAGAGCTGCTCCAGCCCTCTGCTCATCCCGGTGCCTCCTCTGGGCTCTCTGCAGCAGCTCCACGTCCTCCCTGTGCTGGAATTATGAAGTGCTCTGACTTCTTATATTTGATCAGAACTTTTGTTCCCTGACTCCAATCATTGCAAAAGCCCCTCCTCAGGTTTGCAGCCTGTTTGGGCTGCACAGGCCCCACAGATCCCCTCTCAGCAGGGTCATACAGACCCTGCCTGTGTTCCAGGGGCAGTGTCAGGGCTGTGCCATGAGTTAGAAGCTCCAGGCTCGCCATGTTCTGGTTTGCCATCCCTGATTTATCTGTTTCTTGCTCCACCTGCAGCGCTTTCCTGCTGGCACCGACATCAGCAGCTGCTGGCAAGGGTCTAGAAGAACCCAGAGAGGTTCAAAGCCTCTGAGCACTCAGATTTTGTGAGCAGCACAGTACTGGTTTCACAGCAGTTCTTTATCTTTGGGTCAAAGTGATGAATTACTTTTGGGAATAATATGAGATTTTTAAAGCCTTTTCCTCTGTGCACCAGCTTCAGACAGATGGTGACATTTCCCTTCATTATACTCCTAATTTTCCTATGGAATTGACTAACTGAGTAAAAAAGTCAAACCAATTACAGTGGGCTTGGGGCACAGTTTTTTTCCTCACGAAATAAGGTACCTGAAATCTCCTGACTTACTGTTTATTTAGGAGAAATTTGCATATGAAGGCAGAAGTACTTGTGCTTTTAACTGCGTCAAAGCAGCATTACCATCACAATAGATTAGAGAACCATAGGATCATTTGGGTTAGAAAAGGTCTTTTAGACCATCGAGCCCAACCCTTAAATTAACACTGCCAAGCCCAGCACTAAGCCGTGTCCCCTAAAGTCACATCTACACCTCTTTTAAAAATCTCCAGGGTTGGTGACTCCTCCACCACCCACGGCAGCTTGTTCCAATGCTACACAACCCTTTCTGTGAAGGAATTTTTCCTAATATCCGTATTCCTAATAATCCCCAGCACTGACACTTCCATATCCATCCTTCCTGGGAGAGTCAAGGTGTTGTGATATTAAATTAAAATAGATACACACACAAATCCCATCCTATCCTATGGCTCTGGGTGCAGGTCATAAATTTCTCACCCTGATTCCCTCCCTAGACACTTCCCAAGTGTGAAGAATTTGTGAGCTTTATTCGAGGCAGATGCACCAGAAGAAACACCAGGCACCACATCCCAGCAGCTGGTGAAGGAAAGGCAGATTTGTGCCTAGGGAATTCATCTGCTTCTGCAGTGCTTCTCTGGAGGATGTGCAGCTGCTGTAATTGGGAAAATGTGTCAGAAATTAGATTAGGTTGGTTTCCAGTGGAAGACACCACTAAGGTGGATACAGTGATAACAAACTAATATGTCATCCCCATGGAGATCCACATTATTTTTACGGGATTTGAGTAATTTAGATTCCCCCAATAAAATGAATGCCAGGGATAACACAGATGCCATAATGCTGTTAATCAAACAAGAGCTTAAGCTGTAATTTTCCCTGTGAGTGTGGCATGGTGAGAAGGGCAGTGTAGACACAAAAATCACTGTGGTGATGGTTACAGATAAATGAACTGAAATACTGGATAGTGACATTTGATATGCTGTTTCCATTGATTTAGGGACTTGGATGATCCTTGTGAGTCCCTCCCAACTCCAGATATTCTGTGATTGTGTCCTGTGCAAGAACTCTACTACCTCCATCCTCCTTGTTGCAAACTGTAATGAGAGTGACAACAAAAATCCTGCTGGAAGGAACAAATGCTCTCCAAACCTCAGCTGTGAGGTGACAGCCTGATGAAACACCACAGGTGAGTTGCTGAAACATGGGGCTGGAAGCCTCGGGGCTTTTGTGTGAGTTTGTCATGTGCCTCTGGCAGATCCTGTCCCCTCAGGCATCTCTTTGTGCACCTCTGTGCTGTGGTTTCCACGAGCATCTGGGATGTCCAGCACACCCCAGGCCCTAAATTTGACTGTGACCTGATGGGGACCTCTCACACCAGTGAGAATGTCCTCCTGAAATTTCTCCAGGCATGAGGCACCCACATTTTCACAAAGCTCACCTTGCAACAAGTCCTTTTCTGATGGGATCTCCAGGCCACAACACAGATGGAGAACGTTGCTGTTGCTTCCCACAGGCTCACAGCCCTGGGAGGGAGGAAGACTCTTCTGCCACCTCAGTGCTAAAATCTTCCAGCCCTTCTGCTGCCTCCAGCAGGGATCCAATGGATTAGGCCTGAAGAGAAAAATACATCCATTGAGTTTGTAACCTTAAGGGGCTCCCTGAGGATGAAATCCTGGCAAATACACACTCTGTGCCAGTATATCATTAACATAGTTCCTCAAAGAACATTGGCTTTAAAAAAAATTCCTTCTTCTGTGGGGAGATGTGGCTGAAAAGTGACTGGAAAAGCCCTGGGGGTGCTGGTGACAGCGGCTGGACACGAGCCCAGGGGTGCCCAGGTGGACAAGAGGCCACTGGCAACTGGGCTGGATGAGGAATTGTGTGTCCAGCAGGAGCAGGGCAGGGANTGCTGGTGCCAGGGGCTGGACACGAGCCCAGGGGTGCCCAGGTGGGCAAGAGGCCCCTGGCCCCTGGCCTGGATGAAGAATTGTGTGTCCAGCAGGAGCAGGGCAGGGATTGTCCCTCTGTGCTGGGCACTGAGAGGCCTCTCAGATCCTGTGAGAGAACAAACTCTGTCCCTGGGACAGCCTTTACAGCAGTAACAGCCTTTGGTAAGGGGTGCTCGAGAGGAAGATGCTCCAGTGCTGCTGATCCGTGGCGCTTCGCTGCGGCATCCTGGAGCAGAAATTGATGTGGGCTAATGAAACATTTGCCCGTCTTTAATTGCTGAGCGCTGACCCGCTGTTCCAGGAGCCGTGTGACGCCGGGAGGGCTCGGTAACACCGCGGGAGCTGCGGATGTTTGCGGGACGGAGATGCCATCTAGTGGGAACAGCAGTGGGGAGAGAGCAGGAGAGGAGGGTCCTGGCATCCCTCCCCTTCCCCCGCACAGCCGAACCCTCCCCACACCCCGGGATGGGGACACGCGGTTGCGCCGGGCTGGGTTCACGAGTGACAAAGCCTTCACTAACGCGGGGACAAAAAAAAAAAAAAAAAAAAAAAGATTGGTGCTTTCCTTGATTCTTGAACTGAGAGTTGTGCTGGAAGCCAGTCTCACCCAGAGTGCTTGAAACCAGGGGCTGAGAGGGGAACCATGGGTGGAAAGTTTGGGCAAGTCCAGCCTCAGACAGAGCGAGACAGCATCAAGGAATCATGGAATATCCTGAGCTGGAGGGGACCCACGAGGATCATTCAGTCCCACCTGTTCCTCCGCAGACCTCCAACAATCCCAGCCTGGGCATCCCTGGCAGCGCTGTCCCAACGCTCCTGGAGCTCTGGCAGCCTCGGGGCCGTGCCCATTCCCTGGGGAGCCTGGGCAGTGCCCAGCACCCTCTGGGGGAAGAACCTTGCCCTGATCTCCAGCCTGAGCCTGCCCTGGCCCAGCTCCAGCCGTTCCCTGGCTGCTGTCCCTGTCCCAGAGCAGAGATGGGAGCTGCCCCTCGGGAGGAGCTGCAGATCCCTGAGCTCTGCCCTCAGTGTCCTCTGCTCCAGCTGGACACCAAGTGCCCTCAGCTGCTCCTCCTGTGGCTTTCCCTGCGGACCCTTCTCCATTCGTTCCCTCCCTCCCTCCCTCTCCTGCTTTGTCCCTCTGGGCTGGTGACAAGTGAAACAGGTTCCTCAGGTGTGTCCACCTCAGCTATCCCATTTTCACAGACGAGGTGATGGGCAGTGAATGTGTATTCCATGAAATGGATTGAACTGTGGAGATCTTCGAGCTGGCTGGGAAGGAGCCACCTTGTGAACCTGAAGGAGTATGGGGGGCTGATTTCAGCCTTACATCAATATCTCAGTATGGCATTTTTCGTCTTTAATTTTTGGTAAAGATGGGCAGAGACACCTTCCACTGTCCCAGGCTGCTCCAAGCCCCAGTGTCCAACCTGGCCTTGGGCACTGCCAGGGATCCAGGGGCAGCCACAGCTTCTCTGAGCACCCTGTGCCAGGGCCTCCCTACGTTCCCTGGGAACAATTTCTTCATATATCCAATGTAAATTTCCCCTATTTCAGTTTGACCCCATTCCCCCTTGTCCTGTCACTCCAGTTCCTGATGAATTGTCCCTCTCCAGTTTTCCTGTAGTTCTTTCAGGCACTGAAAGGTGCTATGGAGTCTCCATGGAGGCTGAACATCCCCAGCTTTTTACCTATTTATAAGACAAGTGCTAGGCATGCAGCTCCTTCTTGTGCTGCACTGCTCGGGTGGGAATTTGTCCCAGGCCCCCAGTGGGCAGCAGGGATGTGGGAGGGGTGAGGGACAGCAGGGTGGCTCCAGAGCTGGGGCAAAGCACCCTGGAGTTCATCTGTTCTCTCACCATTCTTCTCTCTAGATCAGTCTCTGCTCCATGTTCAGTTTAGAGCAGCACAGGCTTTGCTCTGAATTCTTACCTGGACAGTTCCTGGAGACCCAAGGTGAGAGATTCTTGTGGACTGCAGCATTTCCATGGGATTCCTGACCATTAAATAAGAGCAACATTTCCAGCATCAAAAGCCTTAAGCAAGAGTCACAGCACCAGCATTCACTTTGAAGATCCAAAGCATTTTCCACACATTTAGCCTTTATCTCAATCCACATTTGTGAATGGAGGGATTATAATGTCCTTAAAACCTCTTGATGCTCAGAGAACAGAATGTGAGTCTGCAGCTCCTGAGATCACTTCGCAGATGTATAATTTAAAAATGAAAAATTTTGCTCACACATTCAGCCAGTTCCCTTTTTTGCTTCCTTTTCCCTGTTGCTGCTCTTCTCTTCATCTATAAATAGCTACTTGAGTGCCTGGTCCCAAAGCAGTGCTGGAGCAGCTCTTCTTATTATCAGCAAAGCCTGATCATTTTGTCTGCCAAGAGCTAAAATGTGCTGACTTGAGCAGCAGAAAGACCTGGATGTGGGGGGAATGGCCTGGCTCTGCCTTTTTACCCAGGAGAGATCTCCAGGCTCCTTGTGCTGGGACTGGGGGACCCGTGTGGATTCCTCTGTGAGGCCATGTCACAGGAAACTGCCCAGTTCAGCAGGACTCTGCCTCCCTGGCGAGGTGCACCTCGAGCCCAAACCCAGGGTTACAGATCCCACCTGTGGGAATCAGAAATTAAACGATTTTTGTGTCTTCACGAGGGTGAAGTTCCTCGTGGAAGTTGTGCATTGTGTTCTCAGGTTGGTTGAGTCCCTAATTATCTCTGCAGTTGGATGTATTTTGATGGTGCAGGAGCTGCCCAACTCCTTGGAGTGCAGAACTCATCCCATGGTGTGGATTCATCCCCTGGCTCCCCAGAGCTGGCACAGGAGGAATGCTGGACTGTTCCTACAAGAGATTGGAGAGTATTATGGGCTCTAAGTGCTGTTCTGCTTGGAGAGTCTGCAGGAGAGGTGAAAACAATTCCCATCCCTTTCCATCAGCAACCAAGTCTCTGTCAACACCAGCTGAAAAGAAAATGTTCGCGAGATACTCAAAGTGTGGGGAAATGAGGGATTTCTGATGCTGATACCTCTGCCTGTGGCAGGTTGTTTGCCAAGAGCAGACAGACCTGGATGTTGTTTTTCCAGTTCTCAGTTAAGGGTTTTGTTTTCTTGGTGCCTGCTGCAGTTCACCCTGCAGGAGGCTCCTTCTGTGGGAGAGGTGTTATTTATCCTTCACTCTCTGCCTGGACAGCAGGGACTGCTTCCCTCAGCCTCCTTTATTTGCTTTTGCAATAATACAGCTCTGCCTCCTTCCTTCTGTGGTTATTTCTTCAGGTCTTTCTTCCTCCTTCCCTGCTGAAAGCAGATCAATGCTTGGCCTGGTCATAAACTCGCCAAGATGTTTTTCAGGTCATTTATTTAAGAATTGATCATTAGCATTTTGTGCAGGGAGAAAAATAACAAGGCAAAATGTCTTTTTTTTTTTTTTCCTCTGAAAACTTTTGGGCATAAATATAAGGGATATTTTCATCATTACTGTCGTTGTTATTGTTGTTGTTCTATTGCTCCAAAAATCAAGCAGCAGTCAAACCTGAGCTGATGCTGATGAAAGCGAAAAGAAAAAATACCTCAGTTTGCAAAAGGACTATAAGGCCAAAATTCCCTGCAGCCAAAGTCACGTGTCTGATTGTGTCCAGTCTGTCCAGCTGGGACAAGGAGCATGTTGAATCCATAGGAAAAGACCCCAGGAGCAGAGGAGCAGCCATAAAACAATCCCCACAAGTCACCAGCGGATTATTTGTCAGCACAGGAGGCTTTGAAAGAGAAGCTGCACATGGATGCTGAAATTTTCATGGATCTGGGAGTTTTCAGCCACAGCTGCTCTGCTCCTGTGGCACTGCACTCCCTGGTAATGCCAGCAGGGATTAACACTCCTCACCAGCTGCTGCCCCATCACTTCCACACCCACTGCTGATTATCCAGGGTTTATTTTCCAGTCACTGGGCTCACAGAAACTTCCATGACACCAAATTCTTTTTTTCAGTCTCACAACTTGTGCTCACAACTTGCTCCTCGAGGTGAACAGTGCTATCCCAGCACTCTGGTAGATTGTCTGCCTTATGGAATTGGCTCTTATAGAAGGAACCTTTCCTCTCTGACAAGAGCTCTGGCCATGATTACCACAGCAATTTGCATCCTGCCAGCCCTGGAGCAGCAAACAAACCAGCAGCTGCCTGGTATGCTTTGTGTTTTCCCCTCAGCCTGCTCCATGGACACAGATAAGCTGGGAAGAAAACATGGTAAATTGATTTTATTTGTCAGGTAGAAAAACAATTTATAATGAGCGGAGAATTGAGGGTGAGAGGAATGTGAGGATTTTTTTATTGAGAACGACTGCGAGTTTGCTTTGCCTGCTTCAGGTTTGTTATCAGCACTCTCAGAATGCTGTCACCAGATGCCACTGGCTTCAGAACCATGTGCTGTTTCCTACAACTGAGAAATAAAACAATCTTTTTAACTGGACACTGTTGCCTGGTTATGGATGTGTGGCTGATGGAGTCTGCTGACTTTTGAATATCTGCCCCTGGTGAGCCCTCCCCATCCTTGCTGAGCTCCGTGCAGCTGCCCAGGTGGAATTCCAGGTGAAAAGAAACAGTGGGAGTCCCTCATTTGGGGTAACACAACTTTTCATACCTCGTGCAGGGGTCACTGCAGGGTCAGATCCTGACCTCGGCCAAGCTGCAGTGAAAAATGAGTGTTCTAAGCCTTGAACATTTTCCTGTTGGTGCTTTTGAGCCCTTTCCCAGCACTGCAGGGTGCAGGAAAGGTGGATATTTATGCCTATGTGGTTTTTCCATCAATTTTTGAGAGTCCATGTAGGAAGTAATCTTATCCTCCAGCTACAAGTCAGTGCAGCAGGGAGAGTTCATGGAATAACAGATTCTTCAGCCTCCAGATGATTTGACTGAAAAGGTGGGAAAAAAACCCACTTTTACTAAAATATTACTCTTTCTGCTCCCAACAAGATTACACAGACATTCACACTTGCTGTAGAAAGAGATTAATCAGGAGGTGGCTTTCAGAATAAAAATAATAGGAATAATTCATTCACCTGACTTGCTGCAAGCTCTGCTCTGCCAACAGAACTAAGCAGGAGGACTCTGGGAGGTGCAGGTGCTGCTTTCTTTTGCCTGTTCTGCATAGCCTGTGGAATTTCTGGCTCTGTTTATCCCATAAAAAATGGAATAACAGTGTTTTAAGAGCCATTCCTTGCCAAAAAGTCTTCAGTAGCCTTAGCCTTGTTGCTGCTAAATAGGAATTTCTCTGGATCTTACCCAGTGGTTGAAAGTGTTAATAAAAACCTCACCGGTGTATGTATTCTTGCATTCTGCATTTTAAATTTTTCACCATAAAATACGCCAGAGTTTTGCAGTGATTGAAGTCTGCCCCTGGTATGGGGAGGAGCAGACTCCTGGTTTTCATTCCAAATCCCAGTAAACCAGTGGAACTTCAAGCTGGGAACAATTCACCTGGGAGCACAGCAATCCCAGGTAATTAATTACTCTCTCCATGCTGGATAATGAGGAGGGACAGCCATTGAAAACACAATCTAGTTATTTCATAATGTCTGGCCAGGTTTGCAAATCTTGGAGGAAAATACACTGAAAAATGCTAAGATGAGGTGAGTTTCTCTTTTTTTATCAGTGCTGAAGAGTCAAGGAGTTCCAGTGTGCTGCAACTTGTAAAATCCAGCCAGAACCCCACCTTCCATGGGGAGAAAACAACCCTGGAAGGAAATTACACCCTAAAAAAGAGGCAGAAAACAATCCATTTGAACACAGTTTGTTACTCCTTCCATATATTTATCTCTTCTTGCAAACCATTCTGTGACATTAAATTTATGGGGTGTATTTTATTTATATTACTGACTGTGTCTCTCTGTAGAGGCCACATCTCTACCAGTAAAGGGTGTCAGGGAACATTCTCAGCTGCCATAAATTTGTTTGCTGTTCAGTACAACTTTTAGAGCAGTCCTTAAAATGGTTTCAGTCTCAGACAGATAGGACTCTCCAAAATCTCTTAGTTCCTGATAAATAATATATTTATCAAGAGCCTGAGAGTTCTTTAGGATGAATTTGACTGGTCCCTGCCTTTGGGCCCTGATGACAAAAAACAGTCCTGGGCACTTGGAATTTATCAGTACAGATGTACCAAGTGTTTTACACACACATATGTTCACCTTCTGGAAAAAGGGCAGAATGAATGTTAACTTTAAATCCCATCTTTGCTCCCAGAAATTGGCAATTTTTGACCAAACTTGCTCTGTGTAGAGCTGCTCTTGCCGTTTGGGTCCACATATGAAGATGAGAATTGGTTTGTTGAACAAAGTGGTTTGAATTTAATGTTGTGTCAGCTTCTCTGGCTTGGGAATTTGTGTAATCCAGTCCATTTTGATATAAAACAAACTGAATGTTTCGATAGAAGTGGTTCCCTGAGGAGCAGAGCAGTGAGGAACCCAAGTCAGGAGCTGTCTTCCTGCACAATGCCCAAACCTTCCCTTCCCACCAGTGCAAGAAACCTCTTTGTGTGGCTTTTTTTTTTAGAGAACAGCATCTGTTTAATGGGACTTTGATCTCTTTGGTTGACCAGAGACAAATCCAGAGGGGAATCTTCGCTCCTCACTCACACATATTTCACTTTTCCTCTCTGCCACAGTCTGCCAGTGCTCTGGGCATTTTAGGCTAAGAGAAAGATTAAATTGGGTTGAGCCTTTACCTCAGCATAGCTGCTGCTTTATGTGACTGCAGTGCCTGTGAGGACCTGCCTAAATCCTCACAGGATCCAGCCCTCAGTGCGGGAACCTGGGCAAGAAACTCGAATTTCTGTGCTTAGCCAGCTGTGATCAAACTGATTGCTGCTGCATGGATCTTAAAAACATGGGTCATGCTCGAGATGGTTGCACAGCTTTTTAATGGAAGCTGGAAATAATAGAGCATTCAGGGATTATAACACTTGTCTGCAAACCTGGAGCAAATCTATCACTCAGAAGCCTGTGGGTTTAACATTAATTACTGGAGAATTATGAGCGAGCAGCAAACAAGAGACGGCCCCATTACTTAGACAGAAATAATCTGTTAGCAACACAAAGTGGATTTGGGAGCAGCACCGTAAATATCCTGGTCCAGATCATTAGATTAGAGATGGTTCTTCACAGAACAGTGCAGAGGGGTGAGCATTCAAGGGGAAGTTTATGGAAGTTTATGACTCATTTTCGAGTGAGGTGGGTTGTTCTTACTCTTAGAGCAAAACAAATCTCAATAGTGGATTTCTAATTGGGACTGTTTCGCTTCAGGTAAAGATAATATACAATTACATTTATAAGAGCAGAGAGATTAGCATTTTTTAAGAGTTACACTGAGCTTGTTTTTGTGAATCTTCTGCCCCCTTTCCCATTTCTGTCTCACAGGGAAGAAGGTAGATGTTCACTCTCTTTGAGTTCTCCAGATTTCCCTGTAAGTGCAACAAATCTCCTGCTCTGTGCCAACATTTATGCTTTTATTTTCTCAATTTAATTTTTTCAAAGCATTAAAATCTCTAGGTGAAATTTGCACAAGGTAGGCCCCATTCCACCCAGTTTTTGCCAAACACCAAACAAGCTTCTCGACCAGGCTGGTGAACTCCCTCTGGAGTACATGTTTTAATTAGGCGGAGTTAATTGCCCCTTGGAGTTCCCTGTCCACGTTGCCTCGGCAGAAAGCAAAGATCACTCATTTATGCAGTTAATTGGGTATTTTAGGTGAGATAAATCCCACCCAGGTATGGCCTGTGAGGGGAGATTGCCAGCTCGCCTTCCATGCACTTTGCTAGGATGGCTCATGCTTCACCTTTCCAAAATACCCGTGGAGCTGTCTGATCTCCAGAGACAGAAACAGGGATCTGTAAATGCAGGCTGGAGGTTCAGCCCTTTTCAAAACCACTGAATTCTACTTTTCTCTCTTCATCCTTTGTGTGTGACCCCAAATACAAGCTCTAAGAATAATGAGACCATGAAAAGAAGGAGGCGCTTCAGAAATGTTGGCCTTAACCTCAGTCTGCTCTCTCCATCTACAATTTTCAGACAGTTAAATTGGTGTTTTTCAGGGAGTTTGAAATCCTGAACACGTGAATCCTGAAAGTTCAAGAGCTGCTCAGGGAGGGATTTAGCGTGGTTGGAGCTGCTCACATTGGGGAGAGCAGCAAGAATATCTGAATTTTCCCCTCCTGATTTCTCTCAGCCTGGCCGAGGTCCTCATCACAAGGAATTAGCACGATGTGTGAGAGGTCACTGCTCCTTGCAGGGAAAGTTTGTTCTGGCTGTTCAGAAGTTTATGGTCTCTGAGGGTTGAAATCCTTCTCCTACAAAAGAGGGATGGAAATGTAACATCTCAGTGCTTCCCACTCACTAATCTGTGGAAAAGCACAACTCTCAGTAAGGAATTTCAACATTTTCATTCCTGGCCCTGGTCTGAAGCAATGATGGAGCAAAAATTATTATTTTTCAACTGACTGTAACAATTATCAGTCTATGAAAGTGCCATCGAACAGTAAATTACTGTAATTGCTTTCTGGCAATGAAAGCTTGGATTCTTAATATGTTTATTCTTGAACATCTGAGATATCTGACTTTCATAAGAAATGTTGCCTTGTGATACTGATTTCTAAGAACAAATTATTTAGTGTTTGCCTTTAAAATCAAGCAATTATTACCCAGCAGCCCAGCCTCACTGATTAGTCCAGAATTGCCTGGTTAAAGCAGCATTTAAAATAATGAATCATCCCACTGTTTCTCTGGTTTTCCAATTAATTATTTGCACTTCTCTAGACAATGGAGGAGATTAGCTGGAAACCTTAAGTCATGAGTATTATCCATTGTGTCTCTGATTAAAGCCGAGATTATCTCCCCGAGTCTTTGCTATCCAGGCTGTGATTTCACAAGTCATTTAAGCATGTTTCTAACATTTAAATATGAAAGAAAGCTTAGTTTTGTGATGGAAGTCCTCACTAATTTTGGGGTCCATACAAGGGGGCTGTTGAAGAACTCTAGCTTTGCTCCAAAAACCCTAAAATATTATTTTAATTCGAATTTATGTGTAAATAATAGTGGAAGAATTGCTAAAAATGAGGATGTTTCTTCATCATCCAGAGAAATCATAGACTGTACATCATTCAGGGACAATTGTTGTGCAACAGCTGAAAGAAGTTATCTGTAGAACCTGATGAAACATTGGCATGAAACCCAGGCAAAAAAGTGAGAAAATATTGGAAAGGAAATTATAACTTCTACATTTTGCAGCAAGAAAAAAAAATAAGAGAAAAATTTGTAAACAGGTCTTCAGTGCATAAAAATAAGTGCATTTAATGAATTCTTAACTGAGTGAAAGTCACTTCCCTCTTGAAGGGGAATTTTTTGCCACATTCCGTAACTATTCTGAGCAGAAATGGACAGTTCACAGAGCAGGAGAGCAGTCCCTTTTCCTGGTGTGCAGGCAGTAAACAAAGGAAACGCATCTGAAGCTGTGACCCTGGCCCTAAAACCTTGTCCCTCTCCCGATATCAGCGGTCAGGAAGTGGGAACGTTTGCTGAAGAGATTTGCACATTACTCAGAACGTGCTCTGGGATAAGAAAGATTCACGGAACATCCAGAAGATGGCATAGATGCAGCAAGCCTGGTGTGGGGAAAGAGGGGAAAAAAATAAAGAAAGGGAAAAAAAAAAACCTACACAAATCTTCACTGGGCTACTCCAGGAAATATCAATATGTGGATAAAAAGGATGGAGTAACCAATTTTTGAGGAAAAGTGTGAGGAGATGGACTTGCAGAGCTGTGGGCAGGGATGGAGAGGGGATGGAGCCTCTTGGAAAGGCTGGAACCTACAAAACACGAGGGACAGCGAGGAGCCTGGGAGAGGCTGCAGGAGTGGAGGGGCAGAACCAAAATTTAGGATATCTGTAAGGAAAACATGGTAGGAGACGCCAGTCCATCGCTCCTGATGGGCTTGGAAAGGGAAGGCCATTTCTTTGGATGTTGTTGAGATGTTATGAATGTGGATTACAGTAATCAGGTTTTTATTAGGTGTTAATAATGGGTATTATTAAATTAAGTTGATCTTAATAAGTGTGCTTGGCGAGGAGGTGGAACAAGTATGATTTTAGTGTTTGTAGTCTCTGTTATTCCAAAAAGACTTAAAATGCTATTTTAATAATGAAATAATATAAATATACTAATTTAAAGGATATAAATATGAATAATATATAAACTTAAATAATATATAATTATTATTTATATAAGTATAATGGCTAAAATACTACTTTTTCATCGTTGTAGCCAATAGCTCAAGATCAACCACAGTGAAATATTCCATTTGGGATAGTCAGCTGGGAAATCAGAAAACATTGGGCAAATTAAGCTTTCCCCACAAAATATGATGTCAGTAGACAATTCCCAACCAGCTCTCCTGGTACACGGTGTCAAAGACACTTAGACCCCAATCTCTGATTGACCTGTGGCACTTTTTGTGGTAAATAATTAAAAATACTCTTGGTGGAAGAGGAGCCAGTCTAGTTTGAGGTGAAAACAACTATTACTGTGCAGAATTAAAGAAAAAAAGAAGAAAGCAGACAGTGTCTTCTCCTGTTTTAGTAGCAAACCTATTGCTCTGAAATGTGATTTCCTGCTTGGTGGCTTCTACATCATCTTAAAGAATGACAATAGGAGCCTCTTCCACAAAGCACAGCTCTGTTTTCAGGGTAGGATACCAGAGTCCCCTTCCAAAAATCCAGCTGTCCTGATCCACCATGAGTATGGAAACTTGCAATATGGGATCTGTCTATTTTTTTGTTACTGAACATGTTACGGATTGTGAGATTGTGAGGGTAAAGAATTGTTAATAATTAGGGCTGCAAAACCTGTGTTTGTATTCAGGAGGAAAAAATGCTGTGTTTGTTTCGTGGAAGAGCAAAAAAATTTCAGCTTCTTTGTCCAACAGGTACAGAGTTGGCAGTGCTGGAGATATTTAACCATGAGTTATGGAAAAAAATTCTTCTAATTCTGAGATTACATTGAAATTCTTTGTCCAGAATTCTTATGTATAAAAGAATCTTCTATTTATTATCTTGGAGCTAGCAGAAAAATAAATGCCAATGAGTTCATTTAAAGATATAATTATGGAATAAAACTTAACTAATGGCCACGTTCCAGAAAAATCGTAGAGTTTCTTCCATGTAAATGTAGCTTATAAACACCTCGGGCTTATCTACAACGTTCCCTGGCACATTCTGGCTCAGAGCAAGTGCTGTGTGTCCATTTTGGTGTTCAGAGTTTGATTGGGATTCCTCTTCCATGGAATCATGGAATGGTTTGGGTTGGAAGGGACCTTAAAGCTCATCCAGTTCCATGGGCAGGGACACCTTGCACTGTCCCAGGCTGCTCCAAGCCCCAGTGTCCAACCTGGCCTTGGGCACTGCCAGGGATCCAGGGGCAGCCACAGCTTCTCTGGGAAACCTGTTCCAGTTCTGTTTGGCACGAGCAGGGAGCTGGGAGCTGCTGGTCCCAGTCCCACATCCCTCTGAGGTGTCCCTGTGGCACTAACGAGGGTCTCCAGCAGGTTTGGTTTTCCAGGCATTAATTGCGTGCTGGCTCTTGGAGCTGTCGGGGGGAGCTTGCAGAAGCTCAGCCGGTGCTTTGTGCGGCAGATAATTATCCCACCTCTCCATCAGCCCTGTGAAATCAAAAATAACCGTGCCAAAAGAGAACTGTTTCGTAACCACGTCTCTCTTTGCTGAACGCAGAGGCCTCGGTGCTCAGTTAGTTAATCACAAATCAGGCTGATTGTTTTATTAACATTGACAAAGCTCTCAGTTTTGGCTTTCTGCCTTTGCGGAGACTCGGCTGTTCTGTCTGGAATGACACTTTGAGAAGTCCCTTGTCTCATAAGTCTCTTCTTTTGGCTCGTGTTTTAAATTTCCCGTTTCTGGTCAGATTTAACCAGTGAGCAGCCCAAACAAAAATTTTAATGTTGATTTCTCCTCAAACATAGGCTCTGAATTTTAACCTGCCCGGAATTTGAACACAGCCTCCTCCTCAAGCAGCCTTTAAGATTAGAACAGTAACTTGACACAGAGTTTTAAAACACAAACTTCTTTCCAATCACTTAATTCTTGATGTGTTTTAAACTTTGGCAAAATGTAAGAATTTTGTGTTTATTGCTTGCCAGAATGCTGCATATACTCCACAGCAAGTGGAATGCTGCTCACCCTTTGAAGTAATTTATTGTTATAAATCAAACTGCTGACTCTCCATTTCTAAACAGAGGAGGAATCACCAAAATTCAGCCTTTTCAATGGGAAGGGTTGGAACAGCAAAGCAAAGCAACCCTGGGATGGTTTGGAGTAAAACTCACTGATTGCATTGTCAGGGACTGCATGTCTTTCTTTTCCCATTCATAATTGGGATATTTAATTAATTAATTAATTTAATAGGTCACTTTTAAAAAATGCTAATTTTCACAGAAAAAAACCCCTTCTATATCTAATTCTACCACTTTCTTGCTATATATATATGTATGTATATAACTCAAACCCTAGTACCAACTTTGATTTTGCCCTTTTTTTGTCATTACCTGGAAAATTCCTGTAGGACCACCAGGAATAACCAATCTATTCCTTCCTACTTGGGGCACTGCACCTTCAGGAAGGATAGGACCAGTCAAAGACTGCTTAAAATTATCAGGGAGGTGAAAACGAGAGAGAATTGGTGTGAGTTGGGTGTCTGTGTTATGGAAAAGAAGATTGAGTTTAGACAGAACAAGTTTTCAATTATATAAAAGATGTGGGGAGGAAAATTTGGTCAAAATAAGTCCCTGTGAGTGGGTTCAGTGCACAGAGAACCATTCAGGAGATGAACCCTGCCCCTCCTCATGCACCATTGGATCTCTAACCTGACATTGCTAGGGAAAAATTTATCCCAAAACATGTATCTTTATATATTTATATATATATATATATACATACATATATGTCCATTTGGTTTCCATTAAGCTCAAAATTCACATTTGAATTCACAGCTCTCATTTCTCTTGATTTAAGTGCTGACTGTAAAAGACTCAGATCTGCAAAGACGACAAAGTTGCTCTTAAAATCCTGTTTATGGCAGAGGGAAAGTGCTCCTCATGTAGCAATAAAGCCATGAATTCACTAAAACCTTAAAAATATAATCATGACTAGTCCAGATCTAATAGTTACAGAGAAAAATAATGCTTGAATTCAAATGATATCCATGTGATTTTCAGCAGACCCCCAGTGGAGAGGGTCACAAACTTCTGCCTCTTTCCACAAGGAAATGCATAAAGTGCACATGAAATACCTGCTCAAATTCGATGCTGAATCAGGAGTTAATTGATTGAAAATCTACATCTCTGCCTTGAGCTTTTCTCTCTGCTTTGGCTGGAGTGAGATGAGATGCAGCTCCCTGAGAGCAGCTCTGCTTATTGCAGTCCAATAATGTCAAAATCACCAGGCATGAGGCACAGTTTGCTTCTGGTGAAAGCAGGAATGGTTGTGAATGATCATTCGTGTTGCACTAAAACAAAACATAATCAAGTTCAGCTTTTTAAGGGGAAAATAAAATATGGAAGGGGTGGCAGCTGAACCTATGGACTGCACGGGCCAGAGGAGCTGAAGAGGCGCTGCCAGGAGAGTGGCCAGCCTTCAACACTTCTCCAGACCCAGAAATCAGGGATATCCCTCAGGAAAAGCTCTTGAAAATCTCCTTTCTAACTGTCGAGAAGGAATGGACAGAGACTTAAATGGGGGATGCAGAATCAGAGGCTTCTGAGTACTGAAGTGGTTCTGAGTGGCATTCAGGGGTCAAGGTTATTCGGCGGTTTTGACACCAATTTATATTTTGGTTAGGGAAGTATAATTGACCTAATTTAGATCAGGATGTAATGGATTTGGATAGTATTCAAATGTATCAGAAATACGGATTAAGTTTTGAAAGCAAAACAGGCTGTATTTTGTTAGGGCCACGTACACCTATTTATGCAGTTATAAATGCAGAAACTTTCATCCCTTAGAACGGATGACAGAAAAGGTAGCCGATGTTTCTTTTGAAAAACCTACTTTTAACCTGGCGATAATATTTTTCACTTCACAAGTTGCTGCACTGGGTGGTGTTTTCATACGTTTTTAAAGCATTGTCTTGCTTCTTCCCAGGTTAAATGTTGCGGCAGGAGAGGCTGAAAAAGTGTTGTTAAAAACAGTTAAAAAGTGATTAAAGAGTGTTAAAAGTCTGTTAACTTCGGTGCTCATGGGATAAGGGCAGTCCGGCTCTTCCTTCACACTTCTCTTTGGCAATTGCACACTGAGAAAGGGGAAATTACTTTCAAGCACAATCTGAATTCCAGAATCCTTTAAAATCTCCAGTGCAATCAGTTTAAGGAAAGCTTTCTGCGTGTGCACAACTTTCTTTGGGAAGGAAGCTCCCGAAGCAGCGTTGCAGATTGCAGGAACTTTTTAACATCTGCGAAATGCAGACTGTAAGTGGAGCTGAAAAAAACCCAAACCCGTTAAAACACCAAGTCAAACCACCCAGACAACTTTATCTGGGCTCCCTCTGCTGCTGCCTTAGGCAAGAAAAACAGAACCCCCAGGCAACTTTATCCAGGCATCGCTGAAGAGTCTTGTTTGGTGAGTTCCTGTCTAGCATCATTCCCACAGCCTGGGAAAGCATCCTCTGGATGTTTTGGGAATTTTTTAAGGTTTGCTGGTGCTTTCACCGAGGCTCCAGTAACTCCTACTGTTTCTGAAGAGCCTCATCCTCACTAAATACAGCTCAAAGTTGAATTCCCCCAGGGTCTGCACAGAGCACCTGCGGTTTCTCCACCTTGCCTCGGCACTCAGGGTGTCTGTGGCAGCTTTTCCTGGGATAGGGCACGTTGGAAGTTTGTCTCCTGCCCTGTAGAAGTAGACAACTACTATTGCAAGCAGAGGGAAAAGCCAGCTTTGCTGCCGGTTTTTCCAAATCCACAGCCTTGCTCCGGAGCTTTACTCCATCTTTTCTGCTCAGCTTGAAGAGGGAAGTCTCAGCCTGCTGCCTTTTCTCTGTTTCCTCCTGCCAGCTTTACCTCCTTCCAGGATGCTTAAAGCTCTCTTGTTTTCCACTACCTCCCATTTAAAAATGGCATCATGAGTTGCATTTGTCCCTCTCACACATTCCAACGCTGGCATGAAGATTAAGATTCAGCAGTGATTGTCCAGCTAGAGAGGACCCACCAGCCTTGGATTCCTTATGAATTAGCTCCTGGAAAAAGATCCACAATTCAGAATGTCCAAATGGGTTTGTGCTTCCCAGGATTTGAAAGCCCACAGCAGAAGCCCTAAAACACAGCCCCTGGGAGGTAACTAAAACGTGGGCAAGTTTATAATGAAAAAACACACAATTCTCTTTATTTTCCATGTGCTAAGGAGGAAAAAAGGGGAAAAAATGTTTCCTTCTGCTTTGCTTTAAATGTCCCAGTGTGTGAACACACCAGTGACTCCAGGCACGAGTTAAAAGAGGGGCTGAAAATACAAAACCTATAATGGATGTCTAGACTCGGAGTCACTTCCAACACCTTAATGTTCCTGCCCATGGTGGGGACAAGGTGGGCATGTCCACTTTCAATCAGTGGCACTTTCCTCCACATTTTCTCTTATTTGTTTTTATTCCACACAAATGAAGCTCAACAGCCACTTTACAGACAGTTAATTAGACAGTTCCCTTCCCTTTAAAAATTTTGTCTCAAAAGGCACAGGACTGAGGCATGACTTTTATAGAGAGGAAAAAAAACGAGTTCAACCGCAAATAGCAAATTAAAGCAATGGTTAAAAATGAACTGCTAATTCAACCACATCTTCAATGGAAAATTCATATTACAATGCAAACACCAGCATATTTCTCTCTCCTTTGTGAGTTTAACTTGGAACGTCACCACAGCTTTAAAACTGGATGAAAAGCAAAGAGTTTTGGAGTGAGAATTTCTAGCATCTGTTTTGCTGTGGCAGCACTACAAGAAAAAAAGGCCCTTGTGTTAAAAGATAGCTGAGCATGTTTGGCTCAGTTTTCTGACCTTGATCTTCATGTTGACACTGAGAAAATCTGATCACTATACCCTAATTTATTTTTTTTCCTTTGTGCAGACTATAATTCTGCGCTTTCCAATTATTTCTGGTGTTGTTTGAGAGACATTTCCAGGACCTCAGCATGACAGTCAGGTCTTGGTTTTTTTGCTAAGGTTACAGGGTGTACAGTTTGAAAGCTGTCAAATTAAATAATCAGTCCACTGCAGTTACAGGAGGGCCACTAACAGGATCAGAGGGCTGGAACACCTCTGCTTTGGAGCCAGACTGGGAGAGTTGGGATTGTTCAGCCTGGGGAAGACTCGAGGGGGAGCTTAGAGCCTCTTCCAGTGCCCAGAGGGGCTCCAGGAGAGCTGGAGAGGGATTTGGGACAAGGGATGGAGGCACAGGACACAAGGAATGGCTTCAAAATGTCAGAGAGTGGGGTTAGATGGGATATTGGGAAGGAATTGTTCCCTGGGAGGGTGGGGAGGCCCTGGCACAGGGTGCCCAGATTTGCTGTGGCTGCCCCTGGATCCCTGGCAGTGCCCAAGGCCAGGCTGGACAGGGCTTGGAGCCACCTGGTCTAGCTGAAAGTGTCCCTGCCCATGGCACGGGGTGCAACAAGATCGTCTTTAAGGTCGCTTCCAACACAAACCATTCTACAATTCCATGATTTTCAGCTGGTTATGGAATTCCCCAGCTCCCTTGCCTGGTGCTTGCTTATCCCAGGAGAAAGGCCTGGGGCAGCACCGTGTGCCACAGCAGTGCCATGGACAGGGCCACCAAGCAGGAATTGTCCCCTGGCACCTCCAAGGAGCTGCTTGGATCCCCAGTTAACCTCTGGACCTCCAGCTGCTGGAGAAGGATGTAGGAACTCTGAGGGCAATTACTCAAGGGTAGGAATTCACCCTGTGATTACCAAACAACTGACCCTGTGTACATTTTCAAGATTTTTTCTCACCAGGAATGGTTAAAAAGTAGCCAGAATACAGTTCATACATAATCAGAGTCTTAATGAGGTGATAAACATTGTGGAAGATGATGTACTTGAACCAAGGATTTAATACCACGGTGGTTCCCTTCACATCACAGACAGCTGTTGTGCTTGAAGATTGAAGGTTTGCAGACAAATAAGTGCTGAGTCTTGACCCTTGTGATATCAGCAGTGATTTGTCATGTGCTTTCAGTCACAAGGTTTACCACTGGCACGATGTTTCATAGAAAACGAGAGAAGTATTTTTTCTCTTTGGAAAGCATGGCGTGGTTTGATCAGTAAAAATACAAGATTTCAGTTGTCTGCTGAAGTCTTCTTTGGATTCTTGAGTTTGCCTGCTGGGATGCCACACGGGGACTGAGTTTTGGCTTTCACAAGAGGCAGAAAAAGAGACTTTATAACAACCCCTGCAGTTAATGGATCTCTCAGAGTCTTTACACTACAGCTACAGCCTCATTAAATGCACTTTTAGCTGAAAACAATTGCCCAGTGACAGTGACAAGGAGAACACAGGCAAATAAAGAGTTTTATTTCCTACAGGAGTGGACTAAATAATTGATTTTATATCCAAGTGATCTATGGGAAATGCAATGCCAGTTGTTCCAATACAAATAGGAAAGAATTAATTTCTCCACAAGGAAAATCTGTATTGATCAACCAAGCCTCGTTAGCTGCTCACAAGTCAGACCATTGAAAGTAAACTTCAGGAAATTATTTTCCTGGCAATCCATTTCCCTTCCTCAGCGTGAATCGAGCAGAGAAGTGATTTTTGAAGTGATGCAAACACTGATTTAGCGATCCATAATCTCAGCTGGGCTTGTAATTCCCATCAGTTTGGAACAACTCAATCTCCCAGCTCTGCTTCTGCCTGGTCTGGGATTACTCCTGAGGAGAGCCTTTTGTGGCTGAGGAAAACCTTTCAGGCATCCCATTTCCTTGGAGGGGATATAAATCAGCTGAGGGCTGATATAAACCATGGGTACCACTGCAAAAGCGTGGCCTAGCTCCCACAAAAGGAGTATGGGGTGAAAAGAATCTGACAAAGGGTTTTTCTGAGTGCCTGTGTTCCCAAGGGTTAAATTCTGGATGCCCTCCATGAGCACATCCTTGCAAGTTGTCCATAAACCAGGGGTGAAGCAACAGGACCGAGCAGGAAGCCCTGACATCTCCAACCAGGCTGCAGCAATTTCTGAGGCGCCAGTTGTTGCGTTTTCTCCGCGTTGCATCACTAGTTTGATGTTTTTTGTTGGAGTTTGATTGAAGAGATGGGATTATCGTAGTTATATACGATTTATTACTTAAAATAATAAATAAGGTTTTAGTTTTAAAGGTTGTGAGGTTAAGTAATAAGTTGTTACAATAGAAGATAGTTACGGATTTTAGGGTTATATGGTAATTTATAATTTTTTGGTTTAGTAAGTAATTAATATGAAACTTTGTTTTAATTTGATAATTTATTACCTTCAGTATTTTTTGTTGCAATGCGTTTGTTTTTTCACTAATTAAGTGCTAGATTATGTATATTTATGTATTTTTATTATAATATTTAAAATTTTAACTTAAATTATAAAATTACATTATTATACTTAAAACTCTTTACCAAATCACCTAATATGTATTTTTATTATAACTATAGAAACACAGGTTTATTATTTTTTTTGCTTAAGATTTATATATTTTGTCATCACATTAACTTTAGCTTCTTCTAAGGCTGTAAATTAAATCTATTATTATTTTCAGAGGTTTTAACCTCTCGGTCTCCGACAGCCAGTAAAAGACCTACTTCCAGATTTTGGATGATTTGCCTAAGAGGAACCCAAAAGATCAGGGCTTCCTGCTTTTCCCAGTTTCTTTACCCCTGGATTACCAGAGAGCACACAAGAGTGTGCTTGTGGGGGCTTTCCTGAATTCTTTAACATCAGTAAAAAGCATGACCTCAGTTGTGCAGCACACAGGAAACAGGTGCCTATATTTAAATTGAAACCTGCCAAATGTCCCACTTGGAGAACATTTTTGCAAGTTTTCCAAGGAGAACAGTGCAAAGGTAGATCTTGCCCCATCTTGTGTGGTGAGAAAAGTGAGAGACTTTCCTTCTCACATCTCAGTTTTCACAGAAATCAGGCAAAATGACTGAGCCATCTCAGTCCTGTGCAGAAAAGCAAAATAGACCATGAGCATCAGTGTTGGGGCTGGCCTGTGCTGTGAGGATCTGCCACCACCCCCTCCCCAAACCCCATCACCACCCCAAACTGAGTCCCCAGATGGAGTGATTGCCAGGATATCTGGAGAAGGAGATGAAAATCTATATAAACACATAGTCCATGAAATTCTGCACTTGCCGTGCTCTGACTTTGACCGTAGCCCTTTCCTCATCACATCTCCCTAACAATGTTTGAAGATGGATTTGCTGCCAAACCATTTTTGTTGTAATTTATTTATTTTTTCATATTCCTGAGCTGAAAATCATCATGCATCAACGCAGACACTGATACTCTTTCATACACACATTTTGTTTAACATAACTTGAGGCACAAAATCCTGAAACTCTAAGAAATTCCAAATCCTGCCGGCCCTGGCAGACCACAAACTCTCTGCCTGTCTTTCCTAAGAGAAGACTGTTTCAATAGATCTGAGAAGTTGGAAAGATCGGCCCTTGGTTAACTTTGACACCTGAAAATCACAGGCACTTCTCATTTGAGTTTTCGAGGTTATTGGACCATATGCATGGTTGTATTTTCATAGAACTGTAAAAACTGATAAGGCGATGTCAACAAAAGATCAGTTTTCACCTCAGAGGATGTGGGCTCAGCTTTGCCTGTTGCACTGTACTAAAACAAATGTGTTTGTCTTAATTCTTCCAACCAAAGAGCAAAAACATCACTGTTTGGTGGGGAGCCAGTGAGCCCTGAGACAGACAGAGAGCTGGCTCAGCTTTAGTCCTTGTGGCCAAGGAGGACAATGGCCCCTGGATGAGGAATTGTGTGTCCAGCAGGAGCAGGGCAGGGATTGTCCCTCTGTGCTGGGCACTGAGAGGCCCCTCGAGGGCTGTGTCCAGTTCTGGCTCCTGCAGGAGAGACCTGGAGGGGCTGCAGCGTGTCCAGGGCAGGGAACGGAGCTGGGAAGGGGCTGGAGCCCCAGGAGAGGCTGAGGGAGCTGGGAAAGGGGCTCAGCCTGGAGCAAAGGAGGCTCAGGGGGGCCTTGTGGCTCTGCACAGCTCCCTGACAGGAGGGGGCAGCCGGGGGGGTCGGGCTCTGCTGCCATGTCCCAAGTGAAAGGAGGAGAGGAAATGGCCTCAAATTGCACCAGGGGAGGCTCAGATTAGATATGAGAAAAAAATTCTCTACAGGAGTGTTCAGGCCTTGGGATGAGCTGCCCAGGGAGGTTTGGAGTCGCTGTCTCTGGCAGTGTTCAGGAGGAGTCTGGATGTGGCCCTTGGGGACAGGGTTTGGGGTGATGCTGCTGCTGCTGGGGTGGCGCTGGATGATCCTGAAGGTCTCTCCCACCTTGATGATTCTGTGATCTCTACTTGCACTTGTATCCCTGTGTGTGCACACGCAGGTCCGTGCTGGAAATCCGTGGTTTGCTCCAATGTATTAAATTTGTGCATGTTGGATAGGGAAAAATAGCACAGAATTTTAAGTGACACTGGAGAAACAAAGGCCAGAAAAGCTCTGTCTGTTCTACAGGAGTAAAAGCTGAGCTCAGTTTTTTTTCTCTGTACTGTCATTTCTGTGGTAAATTGTTAGTCCATTTCATTTACAGTTTTCCTGAGAAATACCAATGGGCTATTTCCCTAATCCAGATGCATCAAAAATAAAGTGATATAATATACTTGGAATTTTAACATCAAGGATAAAACCAGCAAAACTTTACAAAGAATCAGCACTGTAAACAAGCCATGCTTTATGTATTTAATTTATCTGCTCAGTACAGAGGCAGCATCTGTTTTCAGTGAGATGCTGCTTTTTTAAAATTTTCTTTCTCGAACTCAGCAGCTGGAATAAATGAAATAGCAGCCAAATTAACAGTTTGAGGGACACAATTCTGCTGGAATGAGGTTGAGGGAGGACAGTTGAGGAGGACAGTGGCAGGAGGAGTTGTAACCTCGGGATGTCCCAGGAATAACTCCCAGGCCCCTCCGTAGACAGCTCCATCTCAGACAAGTTTCTTGCAGTGCTGCCGATTCCTCTGTTATCATTTTCCTCCCACAGAGCTGCAGGAAGCAGATGAGTGAAGGAGAGGTTCCTCTGAACCCACCACACATCCATGATGTTGGAAAATTCCTACAGGACACGGGCCACAGTGTTGCAATAGGAATAAACCTGCCCTGCTCCGCTCTGTAACTGGAGAGCCAAACATTTTGGCCTCGAGTCACGTTCTTAAGCTTCTCCCTGGATTCCAGCTTCCAAAATACCAAAGTATAAATTCTCTTCTTTCTTCTTTGCTCTCCAGCCCTCGGGCTCACCACCTCAACCTGCTCCAGCAGCTGGGAGTGAGGGAGCTGCAGGAGCAGGCAGGGCTGGAAAGAAGGCAGGATAGGGGTGAGATGGACTTCCCAAGCCTCAGCAGCTGACTGCCAACACCCTCAGGAGATGCCATCGGGAAGAGGAGCCCCTGGCTGCTGAGGAAGGACCAGGAATAAATGGACAAAAAGGTATTTTGGGTGGGTGCATGGCAGAGTGGGCAGACAGTGAGGGGCTGGCATGGTTGGCCACAAGGAATAGTGGAATCAGTTTAAATTGCCTTTCTTCCAAATAAGAAAATTAATTGGGTTTTTAATCGTGCCAGTTAAAGGTTTTACCACACCATACTGTCCTGGTTAGAATCCGGGCTCCATCACAGCTTCAATAACCAAGGCTCTCTGTTTAAATACCTTTACTAGCTCTCCATTTTCTCTCAGAGGGTCTGGACCTTTCTAACACTCAGGTCCCTCCATACCACCAGAGAGAACTGAGTGGATTTGAGAATAATACCTGGAATATCCCTCATTTCCTTCTCTCCATGGCTGTGTGGCACTGCAGAGCACTGGTTGCTGGTTTCCACCTTATGGAAGGTTATTTTCTTTAACAGTGCCACTGGAATTAAAGTGTAAAACCCCCCTCCTGCCCCCTCCCATTTGTCCTCACCCTTTACAATGCTGAATGCAGCAGCCACATTAGGAGCCCACCCAGGGAAAGGATCACCCTGCCTGGAGCTGGAACATTTTGGATGAGAAGCCCTACACAAATGCAAGATGATGGTGCTGATAGCATTAACTACCTTGTAGCTCCGTGTTTCAGGCGTTGGAGACAACTGAATGATTCAGAGACTGTGTTTGCAGTAATAGCTTTGCACAAAGAGGTCACTTAGAGATAAAGTGGCAGATAATTCAAACCAGAATTTCAGGCTTAGATTTGCCTTTTTCCCCTTCTTTGAGGGAAATGAGAGGTGACACAATTGGATTAGATACACATTTTAGGCTTTTTCAGAAAACGGGATATTATTTGCTGAAAAGATTGTAACAGTTCCAGGCTGATAAATGCAGTACATTGTTTTTGGCATGCATATCAATTCTTAAAACAAATACTCTTTACCAGAAATTTTGTAGAAGCTCCTTTGGACTCTGGACAGTCTATTAGGTAAATATGGGCTTTGCAGCACTATAGGAAAATGTAGAGTTTTACAGAAGCTTTTCAAAGTTTGGCAACACCATCCAGCCCAGCTTCCTTTACTTAATAACAAAGCTCATGAGATAAAGAAGAGTGAGGGAGATAGAGAGGTACTTTGATTGGCAAATATGTCAGGAACAGAGATACAAAAATGGGAATTTGTGTGAGGCTGTTCCAGAAACCCAAGAGAAGCAAAGGACCCCTTCCTTCTCCAACACCACGAAGTCTGAGATCACAGGAGGTGAAAGTGATCCAGTCTGCCAAGGAATGTGTGAAAAGCTCTCTTCTAGAAAGTACCTCTGTCCTGTGTGCACACATTTGCCATCGAGTACCAGTGTGTGGGTACAAATTCAGGTTATATTTACACACAGGTGCCCATCTCAATGCAGATATAGACTGCAACTCTTTTAATTTAACTGACCTTCATTTCAGAAACTGCTGGCAGCTCTTCAGAGAGGACCACTTCTCTTAGCCCTCTCCATCAGCCAGCTGGTTTCATCTTTGCTCGAGTTCTGTGAAACATTTTCCTTGCTGTGCAGCTCCAGTTAAGGAAGGATTCACCTGCTTTGGAGTCTGCTCCCAGCCCCAGAACTGGCAGGACATCCTGTAATGTGCTGCGTCCAAACATTGTCTTGCCAATACTGGAATGAAATTGTCTCGCTCGGTTTTGATAGCTCCAGATTCCTGGAGGTTCGACTTATTGGAAATCCAGAGTCCTTTCCATGGCCTAGGGCTGATGGCCAAGCTCCAGAAAAAAATCAGTGGGGCTCAGTGAGTTCTTCTGGACAGGGGGTGCCTTTTTGGGCAGCAGGGGGGAAAAGTCACATCGGGGCTCACAGTGTGGCCAGTTTGAGGTGTTGCCCTCTTGCTGTCCAAAACCAGCCTATCTCCACCACCCAGGTGGGAATTTTGGGTGTTTTCTGAGACAGACTCACCTGTGTGGCTCTCTGAGTTGTCATCTCCCACCTCAACTGGCTCAGTAGAATTTTATCCATGATATTCACTGGAAATCTTATGGCTTTGGTCACAGTGGAGGTTTTTTCCTGCTTTGATTCACCTGTGGAAAGCACCTCAAACCTCCTGTGTCCAAGTGCAGGGCTGTGTTAAGGGATAGCTCTTGTCAGTCCTCTAAGGTGGGTCTGAGTGATTTTCAGGCCATTGATTTGCAAGGATGAAGAAATCTCCCTGCAGATCTGCTGGGATATATTCAAGGAAGTGATAAAAAAAACCAAGTGAAGGAAGTTATTGAAAAGTACACATCGTTAATGACGGTCTAGATGAGCAATAAAACAAGGCAATATGGGGAAAATGTAAACAAGCCAGGGCTGAAGGGAAACAAAAGAAGTAAAAGTATCTTGCAGAGCACTGAGAAAATCACTCTGAGACTGGACAAGCAGGGAGAGATCTGAGGGAAGATCAGGAAAGCAAGGTGCAGAGCAGTGTCCTAAGGGTTAACTTCTCTGGAAATGCAGTTGGGCCAATAATACCAACAATTAGAGGGGGAAAAAAAAGTGGTGAACCACATAGCCCAAAGGTGAAGTAAATATGGAAGAAATATTTTGAAGCCTGCCTTAGCCAGCTTTAGGAGATTGCAGTTCCTCCCTGCAATGCAAACACCGTGGACAGGTTTGAAAGGGCTCAGTTCCTCCAGCAGAAAACTCTGCTCCAAGAAGGAGTTAAAAGCAGAGGTCCTCCAAGAAGGGATAAATAGCACAGCTGGCCTTTGAGGGACATAAAATGTGAAAAGGTGTATTGGAGCAAGTGGGGGTTTGAGATAGCTGAGTAAAGAAAATAGTGGAATGAACCCTGAGGAAAAGAGTTCCTTTCATTCCAAGCAATCCAGAGGTACAATTCATTGTCCTGATGAAATCAATTGTCAACGCGCTGCACTCAAGCCACAGAACAGGGGGAAGAGACAGCAGGACTGCAAATCAGGGAATGTTGCAGTGGTCAAGGTTTCAGCAGCCCAGGAATACATGGAAAAGTGTGGAGGGTGCAGGCACTCCCTGTGAGTCCCACTGTCACTGATTCAGCCGGTATGCAGTGGGAAATAGAAGAAACACAGGGAAAAACATGGAATTGTAGAATGGTTTGGGTTGGAAGTGACCTTAAAAATCATCCAGTGCCACCCTGGGGCGCCTTAAAAATCACCCAGGGACACCTTCCACTGTCCCAGGCTGCTCCAAGCCCCATCCAGCCTGGCCTTGGACACTTCCAGGGATCCAGGGGCAGCCACAGCTTCTCCGGGCACCCTGTGCCAGGGCCTCCCCACCTCCCAGGGAATTCCTAGGGAATTCCTTCCCAATACCCCATCTAAACCTACTGTCTTTCAGTTTGAAGCTGTTTAATGCACTGATGAAAGCTCTGCTTGGACTCTTACACCACAGAGCCGTGAGGATTTATGGGGTTAAGCAATTGCTTCATATATTCAAAAATTTCTAAATTTAGTGAATGACAAACCAGTCTGATTTCACCATCATCCTTTTGGTTTTTATCAGGCATTATAAAAGCTGGATGTATTACAGAACAAAGTCACTGCAAATCTTATTTTAAGGTCCACATGCAGGTGCAATTGCAGATCTGCCAGACATTCTTAGGCAGCAAACAAACCTGGAGGAATTATTTAGCAATAATTGGCATGTGGATGCATTAGTTGCAGCTAGAAAAAGGAAGCTATAAAACAAACAGATTGTTATGTGAACCCTGTAAGCTTTGTCTTAGCCAGGCATTTTGTTGTGCTTGAGGTTAAAAGTGTGTCATCAAAGTGTTGTATTTAATGTCAAATATGAATGTATCAGGACAGAGCATGAACAGTGTGTTTTTATGGACTGAACGACATAGTCAATAAAAGTAGATAATCAGGCACTCAAATGCTGAAGTTGGAACAATATTGGGTGTAAAATACAATCATTTGGAAACAAAACTGCTGGAAAGAAGCTCTAAGGAGAAGGATCTGGGGGTCCTGGTGGACAGTGAGCTGTCCCTGAGCCAGCAGAGTGTCCTGGGGACCAAACAGGCCAGTGGGATCCTGGGGAGCATTGGGAAGAGCATTCCCAGAAGGTCAGGGGTGATCCTGCCCCTGGGCCCAGCCCTGGAGGCACCTCTGGGCTGCTGTGTCCAGCTCTGGCTCCTCAGCACAGCAGGGACAGGGAGCTCCTGGAGCTGAGCAAGGGCCTGGAGCATCTCCGTGCCCGGGAAAGGCTGAGGGAGCTGGGGCTGCTCAGCCTGGAGAGGAGCCCCAGCTGAGAGGGGCCCTCAGCCCTGGCTGGCCCTGGCTGTCCCTGTCTGTCCCTGTCTGTCCCTGTCTGTCCCTGGGTGCAGGGAGGGCTCCGAGCAGGGCCCAGGCTCTGCTCCAGGCCCAGCAATGGCACCAGAGCCACGGGCAGGGACTGAGCCCAGCAATTCCCCTGCACAGGAGGCACAACTTCTGCCCTGGGCAGGAACCAGCCCTGAACAGAGACCAGAGAGGCTGTTGAATCTCCTCACTGCAGATATTCCAGCCCTCTCTGGACACAGTCCTGTGCCCTGTGCTCTGGGATGACCCTGCTCCAGCAGCGTGTCCCCAGATGAAGCTGTAGTCTGGAGGGTGTGCAGCCTCACAGACCAGACCTACTGGAACAAATACATTTACACTCCCAGAGACCTTTGGACAGCTCTAGTCGTTATTGGGGCCTGTAGTGAGACTGGCTTTTCCTGTCTGTACAGTAACTTTCAGACATATTTTCTGTGGATGATAAAATCAGGAGAATGTATGGGGGTATATGAGGCCACCTGGGTGCTGTTGCCTAATAGCAGGCGTGGGGTTTTGTTCTGGTGTTGTTTGTGGCTTTGAGTGCTGCTCAGCATCTCAATCCTAATGCATTGTCTGTGGTCTTTAAAGCCCCTAGAGAGCATTTTCAGCCATGAGTACCTGTAGTTCAGCATCTATATCCATGTTTCAAGGCTCTTTCAAGTGTCCTCTTCTGAGAAATGTAGAATATTTAATGCCCTTGACACTGACTGACCCAGCCTGGGGCAATGGATGGGAATGTGCAACCTTTCAATTCTTAATTAACTGCTTGAGAAAAGCAAGTATCCCACCTTAGAGACACTCAGAGGGATAAAACAGAGCCAGCCTCCTCTCCTGGTATCTTGAAGATTGTATTTAACACCACTTTTCAATAGTTGTCCCTGAAACCAACTCCTGATATAAATATGGTGGAGTAAATTGTCATTAAAGGAGACTCTTGTTTGGGGCAGTATCTCCCAGTTAAATCTCTCTTTTCTTCACCTGCTGCCATTTGCAAGCCTAAACAGTCCTTGCAGACATTAAAGTCGGGGGAGCTCTGATTCGTTTTTCATGCTTTTAATTTTCTCCTTCACATGATGGATGGTGGGATTTATTGTAGCTCAGAGGAACAAACCAGTTGTTATTCAATCTGCCCCAGGCAAGCCGCCCTGGCAACAGCCAAAAATAATAGCCATGGTCCCTGAAAAGATTCTGCTCAGACTTTCTGAAAGAATTCACCTTTGGGGCAGGGAGCAAGCATGGAAAAATGCAGCCCCAAAGGTCAGCATTTTGCAATGCTCATGGCACATGAAAATAGGAGGTTGTGATGGAAACTGTGGTGCAACCCCGATGACAACGGGTGCAGCCAGCACCCCTGCCCATCTTCCTGTCACAGAACCATCTCTTGCTTCCCCTTCATGTCATGGATTGGATTTTACTTCCTGCCAAAGTTGAGTTCTGCAGATCAACTCTGCTTTCTACAAAAATTTGATCTTGAAGTTGATCTTTTGATCTTTTCAGTGCTATCTGGATGTTTGCCCTTGGTGTTTGGAAGATCACTTTCCGTATCTCCTTGTGCCATGATTTCTGTTGGTGATAGCAAACCTTGGGACAGTCTTTGTACACACACCCTGTACTGAAAACTCTGTGCCCTTCCCTTTATTACCCTCTTTTTGTGCACTTTCTGTAGTGTTCTATGCTCTGTCAACCTCAGGAGCTGTCTGTAGCCTCACTTCTTAATCCTCTTGGATGAAGTTTGGCAAAAGTACACATTTCAGTTCCTTTCATTCAAGCCAGAAGTTATTTTTCCAGGAAGACACGTTTAAAATGCACAAAGGTACTCATTTAATTTGCTCTGCCTTTTTACTGCTGCCTCCTGAGAGGCCATCTAGTCTGGCTATCTGAAACTGGTAGCAGTAATGCCACATTTTTGTCCCAAATAGTTACAGCTCAAAGAAATTCAGTAAAGAAAGTTCCAAACAGGTATTTTCACAGGGCTCTTATTGCTGCTCATGAAAAGAAGTTTCCAAGTAAAACAAACCATTATTTCTCAAATTATTCCAGAGCAAAGCTCCATTAAAATATCCCTGAAGTTTTAAAGGTAAGGAAAAAATCTAATCTACCTGCTGAGACACTGCTGAGAAATGTTCTTGAGAACTGGAGATTGTGACCCCATGGTTGGAGAATTCAGAATGGACTTTCCAGATTAAGGGATCCAAACAAGCTGAAATCTGATTAGGAGACATTTCCCTTCCCACCGTTGTCCTCCAAAGTATGCTACTGAAGATACATGGAATTGAATATGAAAGTTTCTCTTTGAGGAATGCTCGTTGTGCCACATCAACAGCAGGGATCCAGTGGTTGAGGAGCTGGGGTTTTCCAGCAGTTCCCAGAAGGATTTCTGGTCATCAGGGCAGCTCTTAACTAGGGAAATTCACACTTGAGGAGAAACCACAGAACACCCGAGAGAGAGAGACCACCGTGGGTCAAGGGGAGGAAAATGACAGACCAGGCAAAGCTGCCTCTGTTTCTCGTGGTCAGTGGCTCCTGCAGCTGGATGCTTCCAGCCCTGCCCCTCCAGCATCCCCTGGAGCAGCTCTTCTAGACCATAACCCTGGGTCATTGCTCAGGCCAGACATCCTGCTTGTAGCTGGGAACAATACTGAGGATTCTGTCTTGCAGAGCGTAGTTTTCCACGAGCGTGGATCCAATCCTACGGCAACAAATCCAACGTCGTGTTACAGCTATGACCTGAGGGACCTGGAGAGCTCTCTGCTCTTGAAAGTGCTGCAGGAAGCAGCTTTGCCTGCTGGGAAGCTCCCAGCAATGTGAGCAGAACATCTCCATGGGGACGTTTGTGCATCCTGCTGGCTCATGATGTGGCAAACCGAGCATGCACCCACCGCAGAGTATCACGAAGCAAAGATACGAGGACCAGTTCCAGGAATCTGAGGTGAATTTTTGCTGCTTTGGACATTTTGACCAGATTGGCAGGGGAGGGGAAATTAAAATCCCTCTTGGATCTGAAGCCCATTGTCATTTTCACTCTGGTGTGGAAAGTCAGCTTGGATTTGAATTCCTGCTTGTGAATCTGCTCCCGCTCTGGGCAAGAACCAAACCCAGAAGATGCTCATTTCCACAGCCAGGGAGAAGGCAGCCAAATGTGCCTGAGGATGAGTGACTTTTCTCAGGGGGCTGTTTTGCCTCCAGAGCTTTCTGCTACCTGAAAATCCTTTTGATATCTTGGGTGACAACATGTCAGTATTTCTGTCATCAAGAAGCAAATATTCTAGTTAGAAACTTAAATTTGGAAGCTGTCAAAGTCCTTCCATCCCTTGCAGGACAGCCGTGGAGCTGGGGGTCTGAAATCTTGAGCCAGCTGGATGAAGAACAACCACCTTCCCTAGTGTGAGCAGATAAGACACATCTCAGCAACTTCTCAGCAGCCTTCTCACATCCAAACTCTTTGGGATGAAGTTTTGGGAAGCTGTGGTAACAGGGTTTCCACAGAGGTCACCTCTCGCTTCATTGAGAACAGAGCTGGGCTCTCCTCAGCCAGATCCTTCTGTGTGAAGCTCGTCAAGCAGAATAAAATCCTGCTCCAAATATGTGCTTTCCATGTGCGCAAATCTCCCCCAGGAGCAGCAGTGTCAGCCACAACCTCTCATAATGCAAAGAGCATATTGTGCAGGGCTTGTACTCAAACCACGGCGTTAACCCGGAGCAGGCTGGGAAAATGGGCTGTAAATTCCTCACTGTGGCCACTGCTGCAATGTCAACAAAGATGTGACAAAAGGGAAAAGATGGAAAAATGTGTGTTGAGCGTGCTAAGAGCACATGTAAGTGGGGAGACTGTGGTGTCTGTCTTTTTTGGAGTGTGAACATTCACGTCCCCGTTAGCATGCACAGGCCANATCCTTAAGTTCCCTTCCAACCCAAGCCCTTCTGTGATTCCATGAATTGCGTTTCCTTCAGTGCCAATGTTTTACTTTATTTCATGAGAATCTCCATTATTAATTTTAACCCTTTCAATTCCTTTTTTAATCAAGAACATCAATAAGAATCAGGTGAAGGATTTGCTGAATAGATGAACACTCTAAAGCACATGGGAATAAAACCAAAAAATAGAGGACTGTCTTCAAACAATTAAAGAAAACAGAGTACATAAAGCACAAATATCTGTGTATAACAAGACAAGGCTCAGCTTTACACATGGCTTTAATTGTGTAAAAGCACAAATAGGTGTTTTGCAGTTCTCAGGTGACATCTCTGCCTGCTCAGGACATCCTGAACTTGTTTCGTGCAAGAACCATTTCTCTATCCGGTTTTTATAATAGTGCCAATTTCTTTATATCCTGGGTCTGTTTTTTAACTCATAATTTGGGGATTCCCAGGAAGAGAAAAAAAGAGAGAAGGTTTGAAGGGTGGCTGTGGCTTTTCCCCATTCACACTGCACACATCCTTCTGAGCTGGATCATGCTCCACATGAGAAGCCTAAAGCACTTTTTCAGTAAAATAACTGATTTTTGAATCAAGTTGCAGGACTAACTTTTGTGCCAAGGATCCAGTTTTATTGTCTCTTTTCCTTACTGAACTTTATCCACAGCCAACATAAAATCTGAAAATGCCCTGAGCAAGCCTCTTATCACCATGGGGTTTCCTGCTCAGCTTTATTGACTGGAGAAGTTTGGATCAGTGTTTCTACATCTCTAGCCCATATTTTGAACTCACCTGTTGTTGCTGCAAGGAAAGAGATTTATAAGCCCTAGTACTGAGGTAAATCTGAAATAAAAATATGTGTATTTATGCATTTTGGAGGGTATGAACTGACAAATTAACTTCTCCTTCTGGCCCACCTCAGCAGCAGTGTGGGAACAGTGCCAGAGCTTGTGGTGACCCACAAGGAAGTGACACTTGTTTAAAGTGGAAAACTGTGCAAAGAAAGGTATTTACATTTCCAAATCATGCACACAAAGCTGGAAAATGCCCATGCAACCCCAATTCTCTGCTCTGCTGCTCTGTTTTCCAGAATAAGAATCCACAGAGCATTTGTAAAAGATTAAAAACTGAACCGTTGTGCATCTTTCAGAGCATATCCTCATATTATGATCTTCCAAAGACCCCTCACACTACAGTGGATTTCATGGTCACCATGTTCCACAAATCCTGATTTGGGGATGTGTGGGAATAGCACATTATTCATTTGTGATTAGGGCAGTTTGTTGAACTTTACCCAAAAGAAAGAAGGGGAAAGGTTTAATTAGGAATTTTAAATAATGTATAATCCCAGCTGAACATAATTTAATTGGACAGTGAAAGAGAATTCCTGGTATAAGTGCCTCATCCCATGACGAAGCTCTGCAAACAGAACAGCTCATCTGAAAGCAGAAAAATACTTTCACAAGCATTTTTATATATAAATATAAACATATTTATAGCTGTTTCCATCTCCCTCATAGTAAATATAGAGAAAGAGACACGAGTGCAACAGGTTCATGGATTCGGGGAACAATCCAAGTCGTGTGAAATTCTTTAGTCTCTGGCAAAGTGGAAAAAAAAAATCACCTCTAAGTGTTGCCCTTTTAAATGCAAAACAGCTGCTGCCTACTGGCACTGCCTGAATGCTGCACTTGACAGCAGAATTCCAGCTCCTGCTTTCCTCTGGTCGCATATCGTGGCATTATTAATATCTGTTCATGGCATTTAGATCCCCGTTTAGCAGGGATTTGCCTCTGGCTGGTGCGTTCCCTGGGAATTTGGGGTGGGAAGAGTTTGGTTGGTGAAGGACTCATCCCGATGTTTGATGTGCTCCTTGTCCCAAGTGAAAGGGAAGGAAGTTATCCGGGCACTGTGGGATGTGCCTGCAGGTGAGGCTGAGCTATCCCGTCCTGGAGGAGCTTGCCGGGATATGGAATTCCCAGGAATGACAGTCTAATGACATCCAAGGGCATCGCATGAGCCTTTCTGGTGCTGCAGCAGCTTCCCTTTCCCTGCTGCTGTTTGCATTCCCAGGGAATCCCATCAGATTCCAGCGTGCTTCCAATGGCAGTGCACAGGCTTTAAACGCTGTCTGCGAGGTACCTGACCTCCCCCTGCCCGAATCATCTCTGCCTGTGCTCTCTGCAGTTGGGAAACAAAAGTAGAAAGGCACCTAAAAGAAAAAGCCATCGAAGGAAAGGAGTGTTGTGGATAAACACGTTGGAAAATTTGGTGGTCAGGGATTCCGCAGCTCAGTGTGTGACAACCGAAACCTGAATTTATTTCAGATGAGTCTCAATCTCCCTTTTGCCAACAGCAAAGGAGTAATCGATAACGTTGGCTTTTTATCCTTCTTCCTCTTTTCTTAGCGTTATACAACCACTCATAACCTTATTTATTTAGGAAATAAGGCCTTTCAGGGACTTTGATCAGCCTGGCTGAAGTTTCTTCAAAGATTAACTGACTTCTTTAGAAGTAAATCAGTTTCCTCTGAAGCAGGTATTTGCTTACCATGTAACTGGGTGTTGAGAGCTGTGCAGTTATAAACTTTGCTGGGCTCAGCTGTAGATTTCCTTAACACACACTGCTGACATCACTGAGTCTCCTCTCGGACTCTTTTTCTTTTTTTTTTTTTCCTCTCTTTCTCCCTCCCTCCCTCTCCTCCCTCCCTCTCTCCAGTTTCTTTATTCAGGTAATTCCAACTCAGGCTTATTTCAACTTGTTTTTGACTGACAGCGAGGGAAGGGAGACTCACTGAGGGGTTTGTTTTGTGTTGGATTTTTTTCTGTTTTGTTGTTTTTTTTTTTTTTAAATGCACACATGCTTTATTGAAAAGCCACCCAACCTTCTATAAAAAAGATTGTTTGACTTGTCATGACGATAACATCTAGTAAGGAATCTGAACATTGCTCTTTTACAGGTAAGAGGTATTTGTCAAAAATCCATACATGCTTGGCAGAGCTTTGGGAGCTGTGTGGAACTGGAAGCTAAGGAGTAGGTGCTTTTCCTAATTTTTCTATATTTTGGTAGTTTAAGGATTTAGAAACTGTGCGTAAAAGAAAAAATGTTTATAAAATTGTGCCTTTTTCTGGGTTTTGACATAGAGGCAGTTCAGCAATTAAGCAAAAGCTGTCACGGTTTGGTCTTTCCACTGATGTAAAGCACTGAATGTGGGGTTTGTAATGCATGGGGCTGAGATTTTTATATGTTGGGGAGGGGGACAGACACTGAACCTGTTTTTGTCAGTGTTTGCCTGCCAGGGATTTTTTCCTGCAGAAATCCAGAGTGCTGTTTAGAGTGTTGGAATCAGAACTTTCAGCCAGCTCTTGCTCTTTTTTTTTCAATGCAGAAATCAGTTTTCTTTGGCATGGTGGGAAAACTCGGAAACTTTATCCTGTCCCTGTTACCTTTGTGTATAAGAAAAGAGAATGTCAGTTTTCTGTGGTAGGTGTAAAGAATGTAAACATGTCTGAGTTGGAGAACTTTAGGCACTGTCTTCCAACTTTTGCCCGTCTTCACAAAACTTGTTTACGACAGGTCTGGCTTTTCCTCATAATCACAATCTAAGCCCGTGGTGCAAATTCCCCTTTACTTTTCCACTGCCCCATTTCTTTATTTTCACACTGGGATCATGCTGCAGTGAGAGTTACAGGTAAAATCTCTTTTTCTCCACGAGGTGCTGGTTGTGAAGAGGAACAAAGCTGGCTTTCCTTTGTGAACCAGGTGTATCCACAGCACTTTTTAACTAACCTTGTTCCCTCCCATATTGTATTTAGAGGCATTTCCAGGGTCTTTCTGATCACAGTACCTGTGGATTTACCTACCAATGCTGTGTTTTCTCGTGATTTTTCTTTTTTTTTAATTGAGGGGGAAAGGAGATTTGCTGCTAAAGAAATATTTTCTTTATTTCCCTGGTTGTAAAATGTCACTGTGCTCTCTGCACTCCCTAATAACCAGCTAACAGGAGGGAGGAAGCAAACCTGGAGTGGAACACAGTGCTGGTTGTACAGTACAAACTGCCATCACTTTTATAAAGCAGAGTTGTAGACCAGACCAAAAACTTCCCCAGGAATTTCATCCCAGTAAATGAGGCATGGCCTAGAGACAAAAACAGCAGCAGATGACTTGGGCTTCAGTCTTCCAACGTACATACAATAATTCAGTCTGTTACTTTTTATAGAATTTCAAATGAAAACAAATAGTTCTTTTATACTGGCTCCTGGTGCAATGAAGCAAACAAACCATTAGCCCACAGCCCTGATTGCAGCTGAACTTTTATTGATTTATCCAGATTTCATTAAAGCAGTCTTGAATATTATTCCTGCCTCCTGTCCTGTTTCCCTCTGCTCAGACACACAGTTCACAGTGACAGGCTCTGTTCTTTGGGAACAGGTGGAGACCAAAGCTGGGAAGGACCAAGGAAAACAGAAATGTTACTGCTTTACATGCTGGACCTCAGAGCATTTTGAAATAAATTTTGGTTCAGTTTTCTTCCAAGGAAAAACAAGGCAGGTTTTGGGGTGATGCCCTTTTGGTTTGTTTGCTTGATGGTGGGAAAAGTCTTTACCTTTAGAGGCACCTTATATGCATATGAAAATTATAAAAATCCTTGATTATTGTATGAAACAGTTAAAATCAACCTTGTCAATTTACTAGGAAGGAATTGATTAAATGCTAAATATCTGAAAGCTGGGCTGTCCTTAACCCCTCGGGATGAGCGAATTCATGAATGACTTGAGTGAGTTTTTGCAGGTTTGGGCGTCGTTTCAGCCTTCAGTGTGTCTGGATGTGTTTGTCAATATGGCAAAGGGCTGGGAGTTAATATGGCAAAGAACTTGATGTTAATATGGTAAAGAACTTGATGTTAGAGTGGCAATGAACTTGGAGTTAATATGGCAAAGAGCTTGATGTTAATATGGTAAAGAACTTGATGTTAGAGTGGCAATGAACTTGGTGTTAATATGGCAAAGGGTTTGGATTAATATGGTGAAGGGCTTGGTGTTAATATGGCAAAAGGCTTGGTGTTAATATGGCAAAGAACTTGATGTTAATATGGTAAAGAGCTTGGTGTTAATACTGCAAAGATCTTGGTGGTAATATGGTAAAGAGTTTGGTGTTATTATGGTAAATAACTTGGTGTTAATATGGCAAAGGGTTTGGATTAATATGGTGAAGGGCTTGGTGTTAATATGGCAAAAGGCTTGGTGTTAATATGGCAAAGAACTTGATGTTAATATGGTAAAGAGCTTGGTGTTAATACCGCAAAGATCTTGGTGGTAATATGGTAAAGAGTTTGGTGTTATTATGGTAAATAACTTGGTGTTAATATGGAAAAAAAATTGGCAAAAATCATATGCATGTTCCTGGAGTAAACAGGGAAAAAACAGCTCCCAAGGACTGGCTGTGCATGAATTGAAACTCCTGCTCGCTCTCTGCTGAGTGGTGTGAAATGCACGTGGATCCATCACTAATCAGAGCATCTCTGCCTCCTCCTTAGAGCAGGAAATTGTCTCTGTATGGCCAGTGTAGGAAACTGTCCTGTATGGCCAGTGTAGGAAATTGTCCTGTATGACCAGTGTAGGAAATTTTCTCTGTATGGCCAGTGTAGGAAATTGTCTCTGTATGACCAGTGTAGGAAACTGTCCTGTATGGCCAGTGTAGGAAAATGTCCTGTATGGCCAGTGCAGGCAATTGGCC
>VZTG01003638.1:70650-133799 GCA_013397845.1 Melanocharis versteri | reverse complement strand
TGTCCTGTATGGCCAGTGTAGGAAATTGTCCTGTATGGCCAGTGTAGGAAGTTGTCTCTGTATAACCAGTGTAGGAAATTGTCCTGCATGGCCAGTGTAGGAAATTGTCTTTGTGTGGCCAGCACACCCTGAGGTTCACAGCAAGGCAGAGGTCGTGGTCAGGCAGAAAGGGAGCAAGCAGTGACAGGAGTGCTTCAGGTATTGTCACCCTTCACTGGAAAATTCTTGCTTGGACATGAAGAGGGGAGGCACGTTTTTGGGATAACACCTCTGCAGTTATTTACCCCCACTGGGGAGAAAGGTGTTTGGCAGATTTCATCTTCCAGCAGAGCCTTCTGCAAACCCACTGCCTCTGGTCCCATTTAAACCCATATTTGCCTCCTTTCTGGTTTGTTTTTCTTGTGGAGATCCTCAGCTGGATTTGTCTGTGCTTAGAGAGCCACCTTGTCTTTGTTGTGACTCAAAAATCATAAAGTAAAATAAATTTGGACTGGGACGAAAGTACAATCTGATTAAATTAATTTAACCTTCGTTGTTTTAACTGAGGTGTTTCACTGTTGGTTCAACCTGGCTTCACATCATGAACTTTTCCTTATCTAAAATTAGCACTTTCACACTGAGAATATATGATAAAAATGGTTATCTGTTTAATATGTCGCCATAAGCTGTAGTGAAGGAATATATATATAACAATGCACCTACTTAGATGACTTTAAAGGTGTATTCTTAGCATAAACTAATGAAAAGGGTAAAATATATCATGATCAAAATTTTCCCTTTTCCTCACTAGAATTACACAGCCTGACAAAAACATAAAATAAAATAGATAAAAAAAAAAGTAAAATAACCAGGATAAATAGGATAAAATAGATGTTCACATTTTGACCAGTAAATAAATTTTCCTGGTTAAACGATTTCAATTTCATTATTAATCTTCCAAGAAAAATGGCAACCAGACAAATGTTTTTGTGATTTTCTGACCTTGCCTTTGAAATTTCCACAAAGTTTTCACCTTGTTTTCTGCTCAGCAATGATCCACTCCAAACTGCCCACCCTGGACACTTCCATGCCAGCTGTCCTTTCCTGAACCCCTCCAGCCTCTCACCCAAGGCTTCATTTTCAGAGAAGAGACCAAAAGTGTATCAGCATCTGGGAGGAGGTGTTGGAGTTGCAATTCTGGTTCATTTTCTTATGCAGATGGCAAAACTTTCTCACAAAAATAGGATGAAAAAAGAAAACCTTTCAAGTCAACATTTTATTTTAGTCCCACATTGAGTTTGTTTGACTGGCACGATTAGTGGCATGTGGTAGTTGATCTCTGGACTGTTGCCAGCTTACAGTTTTTAGATTAAAACTCCTTTTTCCCTAAGATTAGGCAGAAAATTAATTGTTATAAGGGAGTTTGTTGGAGTGCCTGGTCCCTGAAGTACTTTCCTACTCTGTTCTGTTGTTGCAGCCTAAAAAAATCCTAAAAAATTACCCAAAGAAACTCCAAGACATTAAAAAAAAAAGGCTCTGGACCTTAAATATATAATTTTGAAACAAAAATGTATAAAATTTAACTATATTTTTTGAACAAAAATGTACAAAATTTAGCATTGACTTCTTTTCTTGTCAGAATAAAATGTCCAAATCTGTGACTTGATCATGATCCAAAACAATACTTATTGGTAAAAAAATCTCCCTGCCCTTTGTAAGGTCTTAGACAGGGAACATAAAATCTTATTTTAAGAAAATTTCTTTGTTTTTTTGAGCAGAAATCAAAAAAAGGACACATTTCAGTGGAGAAACCCCAGTGATTTATCCTTCTACTGCACCTCGGCGTGGGGTTCTGCCTTTGCAGATGTATTTTTGGCTGGTAAACAGTGAAAATATCTGAGGGAACACCATGCCTTTAAATGCTCCAGTGCTTGTTTAGATCTTATAAATAATGATTATATCATCAAGGAAAAGCTTTTGTCTGTGATGATAGCTTTACAATCATGAGAAATACAGAGAAATACAAGAAATTTGTTAACCACCCAAGATGTCACATAAAGACTGGAAATGTCTCAGAAATCAATAATAACCTTTCTAATCTCACAAGAAACTATGATTTAAGCATTTTTCTATATAAGCTGCAATATTTAGAGGGAAATCTTAAAAAAAAACCTGGGAGAATGACCAGATCCTCATTCCCCAGCCTCAGAATGAACCAGCGGTCAAGAATTTGCTGAGGTCTTAAAACTCCAGGTGCTGTTAACAGAAATTGCTCCTGATCTTTAGCTGTGCTCAGCTTGAGGCAGTACACGCCAACAAACAATTCTGGTTTAGCTTTTTGCTCTTTATCAACCGATCACTGGCTCCCATCTTGCCAAATAAATGGCAGGTGATCCATGGTGAAAAGCACAGGAGGATTTGAACCACTCCATGAAAGGGGAAACCTTTGAAAGAAGCAGCAGTGACAGAGGTGTAGGATGCAGGCTGTTCGTATTTTGGAATTGCACAGATGAAAACATTGGGGGTGCTGGTGCCAGGGGCTGGACACGAGCCCAGGGGTGCCCAGGTGGGCAAGAGGCCCCTGGCCCCTGGGCTGGATGAGGAATTGTGTGTCCAGCAGGAGCAGGGCAGGGATTGTCCCTCTGTGCTGGGCACTGAGAGGCCCCTCGAGGGCTGTGTCCAGTTCTNATGATTCTGTGATTCTGTGATCATGGATGAGGAAGCCTCTTAAACCTTCAGGCTTGATGAATCTGTATTTTGCTGAGGGACATCGTGACAGTTTTTGTATTGATGACATGGACAACCAGGCTGACCTGTGACAGGGAATGTCACAGGCAGGAACCTTTAAAATAGAGCAGACATATCCTACACCTCATTTTAGATTCCTAGGTAGGTTGTTTTTATATAAGAAACTTGTTTGTAAGCTTTGGTGCGTAATTTGCCTTTTTTACAGCAACTAAACCATGTGTTTGATGGAAAGGGCACATCATGGTGTGTAATCTCACCTGGGATCCCACAGCATCTCCAGTGGGATTTCACCTGAAAGGCTTCAGCAGTACAGCTCAGACTGACCTGTATTTATTTAGGATATTCCAACTGAAAATGCACACCTGTACCAGGTGATTAACATGTGTGATTCTCATCCTTCCAGGCGAGAGGGTGCTTTCACATACACTGGAACAGTTGATTTTCCTGGAATAAATAAACTTGGCAGCATCCAAAAGCTCTGGCCTTGCTATAGAGGTGCAAGGAAAAGACAATTTCAGCTGTCTAAAAGTTCAGGATCTGGTCTCAGGTCATCAGGCACTGCAGGGAGATGGGCACATCCATCCCTCAAGGTATCCCAAGTTTCCATCCTGGAAAAATGAGTGCTTCCAAGGAAATAAATCACTTTTTATCCATGCTGATGCTGAACATAGCCTACAGTCAGAACAAATTCTTTCTCACAGCACAGCAGATCCTCAACACGCTTTGCAGTCAGATGAACAAAGAGGAAAACTTTGGATCTGCTCTAAATTATTTCAGATCTAACAGCGAGCGACACACAGGAGGAGCTTCGTAGGTGAACACGATGGGGAGAAGTTTGTGGAAGCTGTGTCTCAAAACAGATGGATTTTCAGGATATGGGGAAGAGGGGAATTTTATTTATGTCACATGGGAAGCTATTGTGGAATGGGAGAAGAGAAGTCTAAACCAGGAAAGGAGCAAAAACCTCCAAGGATTAATTTGATGACAAAGAGGAGCGAGATCCCAACAAAGGGCAGAAGAAAGCAGAGCTCCGGGGGCCAGGGCAGCAGCTGTGGAAAGGTTAGACTGTAACATTTAGGGGTATAAAGAAGTGAAAGATGTGTTTGAATTAATGAAGGGGAAAATAAAATGGTCAAAATAGCAGAAAACAAATCAAATTTTTATCCCAGAAGTTTTGAGTGGGGCAGATGAGAAGGACGGTGAGCAGGAGGAGCATTGGGAAATGTTAATTAATGAACTGAAACTCTGGACTGGAAGAAAAGCTGGGTTTTGGAGGTGCTGTGGCAGCAAGCTGCCTGCAGACCAGAAGTCTGAGCTGTGCAGCAAGTGGAGCAGGGGAACAGCTTTTCAGAAAGGGTTTTTCCTTTGGGAAAGGCTGGGTTTGACAGGGTGTCTCCAGAACAGTTAATGGAGGAGTTTTCTGCTTTGCCCCTGAGCTGCCACCTGGCTGGTGCAGTGACAGTCCCTGGACTTTCAGCAATGCCATGATTTTCACCCCATCTGAAATCTGCTGCCATTTGAGATATTCACAGCCCTGCTCAGCTGCTTTTTGCCACCACTTATCTCCGGCACCTACCTACAAAATATGAATACTGTTCAAACAGCGCTAAAATAGAATACAAACAGCACTAAAATAACACAGAAAGGTCTACCAGTTACACATTTCCCATCAAGTGTGTTTTCCAATGAAAATGGAGGCTTTATTAAATATTACAGGAAAAGTACAGAGGGTTAGAGATCAAAAAAGGTTGGTTTTTCCACTGGAAGAATGATTTCTTGTGGGAGATGCAGTTGATTTCCTCATTCCCCAGTTATTCTTTGTGCCTAGACCGAATTTCCACTGATGCATCAAGCCTTATTACAAGGCGACAGAAAATAATTGGGGAACGGTGGTGTTTTTTGTTCTCATAAATCAGGCAGCTTGGAAAACATCAAAGCACCTCCTGAAACCCACGGCATCTGTAAAACTCACAGAAAAACAAGGTAGAGGAGCTGCTGAGCGTTATAAGGGTTTTAAAAATAAGTTTGCAGTGTCCTGAGCGCAGTCGGAAAAAATTCTCGGCGGAGCAGGGAACAATGTTCTATTCAGCCTGATGACTCCAGTGATCAAAGCTGGACCTTCCCGAGCTCCCAACTATAAAAGATTGCAGGAGCTTTGGAGATGACACGGGATCATAAAGGAGCAGCCATAAAGATAAGGGGTGTGTAAATAAACCAGCAGAACGGGCGCCTTTGAGGGTAAGGAAACGCAGGGGCTTTGAAAAGCAGCGTGAGATTTTTCTCTTGTTTGGGCACATTATCACTGCTTTTATGGAGGTTCCTAAGAAGCTGTGAGGAAAAGAAAAGCGAAGAGGGAATTGTAGTGGTGTTCCCAGATCCCAGCAACCGGGATGGGCTGTGTCCTCCAAGTGTCACTTGTCACCAAACCAACCCATGTGCTCCTTACAGTTGGCTGAGATTTTTCAACCAGAAGTCTTATGGGCTGAAAATGCAGGTTTAGATGAAAAAAAACCCCAATTTTTAAAAGTAAAAGAAATTGTATTTTGCCTTTGTGGAAGTGAGATGTCACAATCTGTCATTCCAAGGGATGTTTTGTTCCTCACCTGATTCAAATGAGACACACATACACATATCTGTGCAAACATCAAATAGAAAGGTTTAGTTTTGGTTTGAACAAACAGCCAGAATGACCTTCTTTTTAATTATTTTTTTTTTATTTTGCAGAAAAGTTGAAACTATTTTTGCTTTTTTTTTTTTTTAATTTTGTTTTGATATTTCTGGTTTGGCGAGAAAATCCAAAAACATTGATGTGCACCAGTACTTTCATGCTATTTCCTCCCTTTCCGAAGCCACAGTCTCTGCAGCAGACTGAGGGGTCTGTGTCATGGAAATTGGCAGGGATCAAGCAATTTGGGAAAGAAACGAGGAAAACAAAGATTCTTTCCCCTCTGATTCCTTGGGAGTTTATCTGGAAGACACACAGAGCTGGGCTGTGTAACCTCCCAGTCAAGAAACTCAGGAAACCACTTCTTCTTGAAAATATATCTATTTTTACTCCAATTTTTGCACATCTGTGAGTGACAATAAGCTCCTGCACAACGTTAGCGTGTTGTTGATGGAAAGGATAAATAATTAACCTGGCCTGTTTTAATTTCCATCACCTAAGAGTGAAGGGATTCAAACCAGCCGCCGTCTTTAAATCCATGGGCTAATTTCAGCTTGGCTTGGCAGGTGAACAGAGGCTTCAGAAATTATGTTCCAACAAGCTCCATGAAAACAGGGAGCTCTGGAAGTCAGAGAGGATTTATTAATGCCTTCCCTGAGAAGAGGAAATCGAGGGGGACCAGCCTTAACCAGGCACCAGAGAATCCCCATGGAGGCCAGAGAAATGGCAAAGGCTTTGCATGGAGCTTGTGTGATTACAGCCCTTGGTCCACCACATTTCCCCAAGTCCAAATCCAGGTTGGACGGGGTTTGGAGCACCCTGGGATAGTGGAAGGTGTCCCTGCTCATGGCAGGAGGTGGAATGGGATGGGGTTTAAAGTCTCTTCCAACCCAAACCGTTCTGGGGTTCCATGAATTTGCTGGTAGCCCAAAATACCCTGATAAAGGGGGCAGAGAATGGCACAGCTGAAGCCATTTCCAGTTGAAACTCCCTAATGTTTCTCACCATTAATCTTTGATTTTCTCTCAACCCCCACCTAAAACACCAGAGCATTCAGGGGTTTTAAGCACTTCATATAAACAGAATGGAGTTTTACCAACCAGCAACTGCTTTTGCTTCACTTTTATTAATTTTTAAATCTCCTCAGCACTCCACAATTCCAGCTCAGAGTCCCAAGCAAGCACTGGGGCTCAGAACCTCATAAACCTCAGGAACAGAGCATTCCCGTGGACAGCACTGAGGTTCTTTCCTTTTTCTGCTCTGAAATCACAGATATAACTAAATTCTTGCTTCTCCTCTACATGGTTCTCCCCCTAAAATGTGCAGGAGTGGAAAAAAGGGCATTTTTCCACTCACTGCAAGGAGAGCAGGGAAGCTTGGCACACGAGTGAGCTATGTACTGGAATTTGGGTGGGTCTAGGAAAAAGCACAGACTTCAGTGGAAAACATATATGGGTGTGTGTGTATGTGTGAGCAAAAGCCTTTTAAACCTTAAATTAACCACATCCATGGATTGGTCAGGAACAAAAAAAAAAAGAAAAAAAGAGAAAGCTGCCCTGAAACAAAACTCTAGGGCAGTGCTGAGGATAAGCAACCCTACACCAGTGGGGAAGTGCCACTGAGGTCTTTAATTCTTGCCTGACCACCTCAGAGAGGCAGGTGAAAGGCCCTGCTTTGTACATCAGTCCGGAATTTCAGTGGTTTAGAGGACCCCCATGGCCATTTCTGTCCCCTCTGGGAGGTGGTGAGGGGCAGCAGGGTTGGGACAGGAATGGGGACAGGGTGTGTGAGCCCAAGGTTATCTCAGCACACATTTGGGAAGTGTTTTAGCAAAGGACTTTGCTCTGAGACCACAGCCCCAGGTGGTGGCTCCTGGTCCTCGTGGATGTGTCCAAGACTGGACATTTGAGGAAATTATTTTGTTTCAAGATCTAGAGACTTTATTAAGGGTGATAATGGCCCAAAGGGGGACGTGTGTGAAAGAAGATGCATCCACAACTGATTTTAGACACAGCAAAATCTCCCACATCGATATTCTTGATTTGCAACTGCTTGTGCTTCATGGAACTGGGAAACACAGAATCACAGAATCACAGAATATTCTGGGTTGGAAGGGTCCCACAAGGACCATCAAACCCAATTTTTAAGGGAATTACCCATACAGGGATTGAACCCCCAACCTTGGTGTTTTTAGCACCAGGCTCCAACCAACTGAGCTCACACACCATGGAATGATGTTTTAAATAGTAGGAATAAACCTCAGACTTCTATGTAAGTGCACCTAAATGTTTGCCCGTGAAATATCACATCTTGAATTTATTGGATGCTCTTGAATTTTCTTTCCAGCATTTAAAAAAAAATTAAGTTTTTTTAGGTGAAGTAGCTTCCAAACATTTGTTTGAGATGAAGCAGGACTTGCTCTCCATTTATCAGACCTGGGCAATCAAGGGAAATGGGTGCTTCATGCAATTTGAAATCTTTGTAGTGCAGAGAAAATGGGGTAGGAATGAACATTTTTGAAGATGTTGTGTCCCTCAAAGAGAGTATTGGGGCCACACTTTAATTCACAGTAAAGTTATTAATTATCAAAAAATAAGTCAGTTATATGTGCCCCTGCTGTGCCAGTAGCATCATCTGTGCTTTGCCTAGGAGAGAAAGACATCCAATTTAAAAATAATTTAGGTTTGGGTGAGAGAAGTGGGTACTTTGTCTCACAGGCTGCATTTTGCCAGCATGAGAGAAGAGTCACTTTTGGAAAGCGTTTTTCACAGTGTGAACTTGTTCACACAGGCAGGGCAATTCTTCATAACCAAATAACTTCCTGAGAAAATCAGCTTGCAACAAGTTTTAAGATGAAACCCTGACAAACCCATCCTTCTTTCTCGGAAATGTACTTTGTAAGATGGCAAACATCACCACCCCAAATTCGCTGGTGTGTCCTGGCCATGCAGAGATGACAAAAATTTGGATTATTTAGCAGGTTACTCTGTATTTATCATCGCTCTGCCTACATGAAAATGTTGTAGCAGAAATCAGCTACAACAAACAGGTAAAAGAGATCCAGGAACTCTTTTATAGGAAAAACTTTACTCCAGTGACAGCATCCACCTTCCTGCTGGGCCAAAGTGTGCTGTTTCCCCAGTTAGATTTGATTTTGTCCACATCAGGAATAGATGAATAAAAGATTACCAATATATAGACCTTTAAATAAAATTATTTTTTTCCCTTATCAGCTTCCTGGCCTTTTGCACCCTACCATTACTTTCAATACTACTGAGGTTTTTAGATATTTAAAAGGCACAGGAATTTCAATATTTTTTTGGGTGGAAAACTCTTTTCATAGCCTGGTATTTCAGCGTTGAGATTCAGTGGCTGCTTAGAGGTGGAAAACTGTGAGCAAGTTTATCTCTGCAGAGTATATATATACATAAAGTGGGATATTTGTGGGGTATTAATGCAATTCCTAATGAGCTCGTGGCATGGGCTAAAGGAGAGCTGTGATTTACATGAAATGTGATTTATGGGGAGAAAGCAGAGGAAGAACTCTGCCCCAGCACCCTGCAGGGAGCCTCACCCCCAGCCACACCTCCACCCAGCTCTGAGAGAGCCCTGGTGTGCAGTGACTAATTAAAAACAAACCCCGACTTGACTGGGACACAGTGCAACGAACTGGCACCACAAAGTGTAATTAAAAAGAGAGCTGCTGAGCCCCTGGATGTGTTCCTTTCCTTGTAGGGTTGGGATACAGGTAGGAGATGATGCTCTCGAGGTGCTGGAGCCTGGTGTCTGATGTTGGGTTTGGGGTGCCAGGGGATCTGTCATGAAAAAAATAAAGAAGGGCAAAAAACCACTGTAAATTTTCTGCTTTAACTGGTCTGAAATATGCCATTGGTGCCTGATAAATGTCTTTCCTGTCCCAGCTGAGAGTCAGGGAGAAGCAGCAGCCCTGGGGAAGGCAGCTTGCAGCTGTTTTATCCAAATTTTTGAACGACCAGCAAAGCACTAACTTTCCTCCTTGCCATGACTTGGCACACTTCTCTTCATTCTCAACCACCTGCTGACAATTGAAATTAAAAATCCAGAGGCAGTGTCTGTTTGGGGGTTTGTTTGCTTGCTTGTTTTTAAACAAAAGCAGATTTTTATTAGGCCAAGAAACGAATTTGGAGGAAAAAGGCAAACAAACGAGGAAAGAAAGCAGAGCAGTTCTTTGTTCCACGAACCCCTCTTCAGCTCTGAAACAGATGCAGCAAATTTCAAACCAGCTGCAGACTGGCAAATCAGTTGCTCTGAGTTTGACTTTATTATAATTATTACTGTTATTCAGAGTGATGAAGTGGTGGGTGAGCACTGGGAAGGTTCAAAACAAGGTGCTGTCCTTCATCTGCTGTGAAAGAAGGGAGAGCAAGGGCACAGCCAACCTATGGTGGGCAGGGAATGACAGTCCCAGCAAGCTTGTCATGGAATCATGGAATGGTTTGGGTTGGAAGGGACCTTAAAACCATCCCATTCCACCCCTGCCATGGGCAGGGACACCTCCCACTGTCCCAGGCTGCTCCAAGCCCCAGTGTCCAGCCTGGCCTTGGGCACTGCCAGGGATCCAGGGGCAGCCACAGCCTCTCTGGGCACCCTGTGCCAGGGCCTGCCCACCCTCCCAGGGAACAATTCCTTCCTCACATCTAAAGTTTCCTTCCTTCAGCTTAAGGCCATTCCCCCTTGTTCTGTCACTCCATGTCCTTGTGGAAGGTCCCTCTCCAGCCCCCTTTAGGCACTGGAAGGCTCCTGTAGGGTTTCCCTTACAGCAGTCCAGTCCAATCCCTTGCTTCTCGTGCTGACCTGGGAAGGAATTCCCTTCCCTGGGAACTTTGTCAGACTCAACCTGATCAGTAAACGGCTTCAGACTCATTATTTTCTATCTCGTTGCCTAATGAAGCTGCCACCCTGTGACTCAAACACTGAAAGGAAACACAGGCACCCCTCATTTGGGTACAGAAACATGAAACTCTTGGCACATGAGCTCGTGCAGGTGCATTTCAGCCAGGTGATTGATACCAGGCAGCACCCAGAGAGGCAGAAATCAAGGGAAAACATGCCTTTGGGGCAAACAACTCACCCACCTTGAGCCCCAGCCCTGAAATCAGACAAAAAAGGCAGCACCAGCCTCTCTGGGTGCCTTTTCCCGGCTGATGCTCTGGAGAGGTGGCATGTCCCCACTCTGGGATGGGGAAGGCAGCAGGAGCTGTGTGAAAACACTCTCCCAGCAGCCAGAGCAGCTGGCTGGCCAAGGGCCCGTTCCCAAAAAAAGGAATTAAGTACTTAGGAAGGACTTAGGTAGGCCTGAGTTGAGTAAGTGAGAAGCTATTTTGCAGAAAATCCCTGCCCAGCTCCTGTTTCGTGCTGGAATGTGTACAGGTGTCTTCATCCCTGACCCTCACCCTGCTGGGTGCCCAGGAGCTCTGCGTTCAGGCATGCCACAAAACACCACATGGATTAATTTATCTCGTGTCTAAGCAGGAAGAGCCAAAAAATGAGGCATTCCTTGGCTTGTCTTCAACCTTCTCCCAACACATCCCCTGCTCTCCTTCTCCACCTCCCTCCTGCATTGCAAAGCTCCCCAAACCCTGTGGCTGCTGCCACTTGTGTTCCCAAATCTGATCCTTGGAGCTGAAGGTGAGGCTCCTCCCTGAGTCCGAGGTTTTGTTCCCACATTTCTGGCTGATAAGGAACTGGGAGGATGGGGAGGGGAGACCTTGCACTAATTGGAGCTTTGCAAAGTTTGAAACCACTGAAAACAGAGTTGTTGCTGCCCGTGGCAGGGGGTTGGAAGGAGATGACCTTCAAGGTCCCTTCCCACCCGAACCATTCTGTGATTCTGTGGTTCTCTGGTGAGATGGAGAGGTCAGGAATAGGTGGTGTGAACCTACAGGGAGATTTTTGCTGAGCATAAAGCATTATGCAGTGAGCTACACACTCCTCCGGTGCTGGGGTAAGCACTCTTGGTTTGGAACTTTTGATTCACAGGGAGTGGGAAGGGGAGAGGAATGGGATGCAAAGCAAAATGAGGGAAAGCAGGATAATGAGTGACACCCTTGTGGTAAAGAGAAATACCTCCAGGGAGGAAGAATGACAGGATTTAGCTGTTGCAAGTCCCCAAGGTCATCCTGGAAGGGGTGACTGGAGAAATAGTGACAGTGACTGCAAAACAGACCAACAGCTGGCATTAAGCTCTCTGAAAGTTTAGTCCTGGCTTTATATTGGCTGCTAAGCTCGACTGGGATAGGACATCACTCCTGTTCTGTCCCAGCTTAGTTCCTTCCCTGTGCTGAGATGTTTGATGTTCCCACAGCAGCCCGAGATGTAACTGAAAGTGGAAGTGCAGGGTATGAGCTCGATGAGCAAAATGCAACAATAAATGTCCCTTTCAGCCTTGCAGAGCAGCTCTGGCACCCGACTTCCCAGAAACAGAGAGGGCAAGATCCCGGGAGTCTGTTCAGACTTGTCTGTGTAGAAGAGCCAGGGATGGTTTGCACAGCAAGAATGAGGAAAGGGTTTGTGGGTGGGAAGAGCATCACAGCACGGGCAGGTTTGAAATGCTTAACTGTGCTCTCGCAGTGTTTGAAAAGACTTTGGAGCAACAATGTGCCAGCAAGGGAGGCATTCTGAAGTATTTTATGCTGCCCTGCTGAAGAAAAGCCGTTTGTCAATAATTAAAAAAGGAGGACGGGTTTCTGAGGAACCTCTCTCTTTTTTTTCCAGCAGTGCATAAACCATATTGCTGAGCACAAAGAGGAGAGTTCCGTGAAGTGAGGAGTTTATTTGTTTCTTCCTGAAAGAACACTTTGGTGTACTTGAAGAATGTGCACGGCCAAGCCCCCTTCTCAGCCCCAGAGCCCAGGGCAGAGGCTGGAGGGCAGGATTTTGGAAGGGTGGATGCTCACTTGCAGTATGTTAGCTGCTCACACCCTTGCAGGATGTGCTTTTTCTCGCCTTGGAGGCCTTGGGAATCACTGGGAGCTTCTCCATTGATTTCAATAAGCTTTGAGTCATCTTGTGCCTCCTCTCTGCCTTCTTGGTTGTTTTTCTATTTCTTTGCATCAGTGCAGTTCCGGAGGCTCCTCTGTGTAAATCCATGATTACTGCAAAGCCTTGCACCCTGTCCTGGGGAACAACAACATTCCTGGACAAATCTCCCTCAGGAACAACACTCATGAGACTTCTCCATGAGCTTTAATTCATCTTCCATGCCCAGCAGGCAGCACCCTTGGAGAGACAGATGGATTTGGGGTTTCACTGCCTTACCACTGCTCTGTGAACGGTTGTTGCCCTGGCCATCCTGTGAGTGATGTAAAACCCATCTCTGGCGTGACCACTGCACCCCTCAGCCCTCCCTGTGCTGGCCCAGGATGTGCCCCTTGCTTTCACCTGCTCCTGGAACCCAAACTGGAGAGAGTCACCATTCCCAGGGCTGCCCTGTGCTGGTGGGTGGCTCCAAGGTGGCAGCTGAAGGCACAGCTTTGGGAGCTGGTTTAGACTTGAGGGCGTATTTACGGTTCTCTTGTCTCAGTCTTTTTGTGATAAAACCCAAAAATGTGTAAGTTTAGCTTTTCAAGCCTTGCCTGTCACCACTCCTGGGTGGGTCCTAGCACTGAAGGGCTCTTTTTGGAGCCCAGGGTAGCAGTGTCCAGCTGTGTGGCTGTGCCAGAGGCGAAGCAGCCTTTTGCAGCCTCTCCTTCCCTCCCTCCCTCCCTCCTCTCCTGCTCCTTTTGAATTCCGTAACTCAGCCACCGAGGAGGATTTTGCTGGGTGACAGTTGTACAGCATAACCTGGTGCACAGCCCAGAGGGAGGAGGATGTTCATGCTACGCAGAGCACTGAGAATTCAGGAGGCACTTTTGTAACCTACTGAACCACATCAGACCCAGGAAAGATCTGAAGATTATGCAGCCCTCCTCGATGTTTTCTTTCCTCACCCCTGGCTTTTCGTTTTGTCCGTGCCAAGCCCGCTAATGGTTTTTTTGCTGGTTGAGAAAACAGCTCAAGTTCTGCCCCCGTCTCGGAGTGGCAGCGAAGCATGCGTGAGGATTTGCTCCAGTGGCAAAGCCGTATCTGGCTGGGGGAAAAAAAAGGAAAAAAAACCAGCTGAGGCCCTTCGAACAAGTCATGCTCCTGTACGCTTTTAATCACTTGTGTCTGCCAAGAGAGATCTTGCACAAGCAAAGCTGGCTCCATGCGAGAGGAACATTTTTGCGTGTATGCGAGCTGGCCTCGGCTCCCTGATAATGTGCTCCCTGGAGGCAGTGGTGATGGGCTGGTCAGATCCCTGGCTGCTGGAATTACCTTCATGGCAAGGTATTCATGCTTGGTGGGTTGGATGTAGCTCTGCTTTTTATTGGCTTTGTGCTGAACTTCCATATGCTCCGAGGGGGAGCCTCCTTTGGCTGCTCCAAAAGGGCTGGTGAGGAAAGGAGGTAATTCAGAGGGCATCAGAATGCTAGACAAGCCTGAGACAATTTCATTTTCTTCCCTCTTGAAGTGTGTTTCCTTAACTCTACTTCAGCTCAGTTTTATTTGCAGCTCCACTTTGATTTACAGCAATAGAAAGTAATTTATCAGTGTAAAATCAGTTAGGGAACAGACAGAAGGTGTTCTTTTAATTTGAAAATGTGTGTTGCTCTTATTATTTAAGCTTGTTTGCTCATATTAACTTACTGTGGTAGATGTGTTTTGTGATTTAGAGTGAGCATAAACCAAACAAACCAAAGTATTTTGGCTGAGGTGCTGGGGTTGACTGTCAGGGCAGAGAGTGAGCTGCCTCTATAAGATGGGAAATAGAAATGCAGGTGTTATAATGTGTTTTTTTACACATACAGATACCCATAAATCATTTATTGGGGGATAAAATAGTGGTCACTTCACTCAGGAAGAAGAAGGGAAGGGGGAGAATCCTCTTCTCAAGCCCTTTTTTTTCTTTTTTCTACTGATGGTTTCATCAGAGTTTCTTCCCCCAAGTGATTGCTGCTGGCTGCTGCCAGAGATAAAGGAGGGGAGCAGAGGCAGCTTGACAGATCCTCTCTTCCCATGTCAGTGTGGCAGAGAAGGGAAGTATTTCTGCAGGGAAAGGAAACCAAGAGGAATTTCTCTGGGGAGGAAAAGAGCACTAGAGGAATTCAGGATCACACAGGAAAGAGTGATGTGAGAGAAAAAAAAAAGAAAATAGGAAGCAAATCAACACAAAAAATACCCTGCCACCAAAAAAAGCACCAGAAATTGGCTGGGATCCATTTCAGGAAGTGGCTGTAAAGCTGAGTAACTTTGTCACAAATCAAGGGAGGACACAAAAGGTGATGGGGGAGCTCTGAAAAAGCCTCTTTCACTTATAGCAGGCTCCAAAATTTCCCGCTCTGCCACATGTGGGGATCAACATTGCACATGGGGCAGGGGAGATGGACAGTGAGAAACAGCCTTGGCTGTGAGCTGAACAGTCTGGAGTGTGCCAGACTTGTCCAGGGCTGCACCAAAACTTCACTTCTCAGCTTAAAACCTGAAATGGCAAATTTTGCAGCTGTTCCTCTCTCTGTCGGTGCAGCCCAGGGAAGACATCGTGCCTTGAAACTTCCTTCCTACTGCCCGTATTTTGGGGGGAACTCTTCTGCCCTGGCATTTTGGTGTCATTTCTGTTGTGCTGTCTTTTAGCAGTTCTGGAAATGTGGGAGGCTGCAGTGTCAGGATTCTTTTCATTTGGGGCTCTTGGATAGGGAACAACCTATTCCAGGGCAGAGCAGACAGAGGGCAAGGACTTTTACCAGGCCCTTGTGAGGGATGAACCTCTTCTTTCCCTGGGAGGGTGGGGAGGGGCTGGGATGGAATTCCCAGAGAAGCTGTGGCTGCCCCTGGATCCCTGGCAGTGCCCAAGGCCAGGCTGGACACTGGGGCTTGGAGCAGCCTGGGACAGTGGAAGGTGGGACTGGATGGCCTTTAAGGTGCCTTCCAACCCAAACCATTCCATGATTCTATAACTGTTGTTATTCCCACTGCATCCCGAACACGAATGGCAACTCCTGGTACAGGATCCAGGGTCTCCTGGACACGGCAGAGCCACGGTGAGTGTGGAAAGCTGAGTGTCCTTGGGCCATCCCTGACCCTGGACAGGTGACTCTGACCTTCAGACACCCCGGGAGCCCTGTCCCTCCCCTCCAGCCCAAGCCCACCAGCTGGAATTCCAAGGAGGGAAGGTGGAGCCTTGGCGGTCCCCATCCCTGTGACCTCCAGGGGAGGAGGAGCCCTCAGCCCTGGGAATTGCTCCCAGGAGCAGGCGTCCAGGTGGGCTGAGCAAGGTGGAGGGATGGGGACGTGCCTCCAACAGCGGAGCAGAGATCCCAGCTGCCTCCTGGCGCAGCAGTTTGTGCCAGGGAAACTCATTCTGGTGCTGTGGAAGCACTGGCTGAGGGGAAGTGTGCTTGAGAGGGAGAAGTGTACTGACTTCAGAACAGACTTTTGGGCATGTTTGAAATCCATCTTACCCAGAGAGAGGCTTGGTGTGGGGAATGGAGCCTCTCCCCTAAGGAACTTGCACTTGCCTGAAAGGTTTCCCATTAGAGGCTGCACATATTTACTCCCCCTGCACATTTATTCCTCCTGACAGCAATGCTGGGGTTTGGGCTGGCCTGAAGAGCAGTTGCATGTACAGTCCTTCCCAGCCCTACCCCTCCCAGCCCCCACATTTCCTCCCGTTGTTCTTTTTCAGATCACTTGAAGGTTTTTTCCTGTTTATTATCCGGACATGCTGCGCTCTGTGTGTTGGTTTGACTGTCACATAAGGAATCTCCTGCTGGGATCATGGATGCACTCCTTTCTTTTATAAATATGTATCTGTGGCAGTGGTTCCTAGCTATGGAAAGGTTGGTGATTAAACCAAAACTGGAACAAGCTACAGTTGTTAATGGGGCTAAGTTTAACCACCCTTTCCCAGAAAACCTGCAACAGTGTGATGAGTACAGTCACAAGCAAAAATTCTCCTTAATTGACATAACAGGAAAGGTACTTCAGTGAGCAATTATGCTGATGTCCTGGGCTGGCACATGTGTGTCCCACAAATATATCTCGTACTTCCTGCAAAATTCTTTTAAGTAGCTATAAGGAAGACGTTATTTTTTTTTTTCTTTTCATTTTTTTTTTCCAGCGGTTGGCGAAAACTAATCACTGACTTGGAGGCTCTTTTTGAGGAAAACAATGGGACAAAACAATGCCTTTTTTGTGAGACCTGCCAAAGCACAAAGGATGCATGGGATGTTTTTTTTCTTTGTTGCTTTTGTCAGCAGGAAGTTTTGTTGTTGGGAACGACTATAACATGCACTGTCCTTGCTCTACGTAATCGCTGTCTGGTCCTGCGAGCCGGGTCCTGTCCCCTGCCTCGTCCAGCTGGCACGGGCAGGGCTCTGCCTCGCCCCGGGGCTCTGCCCAGCCCTGGGTGCCCGCACTCTCCATCTCCACCCGGACCGATGCCCAGTAAACAAATCCAGGAGTCGGGTGCTCCAATGATTGCTGGGGTCGCGCAGGTCAGGGCCCACCTTTAGAATGCTGACTTTGTGAATTACTTCCTTCTTTTAGATTTTTTTTTTTCCCCCCCTCAGACGGCTTAAAATGTGGGAGTGCTGTCCAGTGCAAACAGCTCCAGAGTGTTGCATCCAGGTGTAAATATTCCAAACCTCGCCTTTGATGTGCTCAGGTCTGCTTTGTTTCCCTCTAGGTTAGTTGTAGGTCCGTCACAAAGAGCCAGATCCGACTGAGTAAATCACTTGTGGAAGTTAATTGTTCCCAGTGAAAGCTGGTCTGGCTCATTCTGCCTCCGTCGCAGGAAGGGACAGAGGTGGTGAGCTGGATCTGCGTTCTGAGCCCAGCGACTTTAATTCTGATCAGATGTCTCTCTTCAGGGCATTAAAGAAAACCTGCTCACTAATCAAAAAGAGACTCTTCTCTAGAGAAACGTAAGGAAAAAAAAATTATTTAATGCCTTTTACAGTAATAAAGTACTGATATAAAATTTCAGCTTTGACAAATTTCTTTTGCAGGCTATCATAAAAGAAACCTACTTCTCCACACTTGGCAGGCACCAGAATCAAAGAATGATTTTTATTTTTTTTTCCTGGAAAAAAAGAATATCAAATTATTTGTAATGTCAGATACTGTACGGCGGTAACTTTATATCCCAGCTGTTTTTATTCACTGCTGCCGCGTTTAGATTGTGTTTGTGCTTCTCTCCATCAACATTTTCAAATGCTCCTCAGAGCCGGCTCTGGCTTCGTTAAGTAACAGCCTCCTTTTCTTCTCTCCCCAGGACTGAAGCAGTGAGGATGGAACCCACCAAGATCAACATGTCCCGCGTGCCCCTGGTCAGCGGAGGCATCGACACCGCCATGCTCAAGGCGCACAAACCCCGCGTGATGTCCAAGAGCGGCCACAGCAACGTGAGGATAGACAAAGTCGACGGCATTTACCTGCTCTACCTGCAGGACCTGTGGACCACAGTCATAGACATGAAGTGGAGGTACAAACTCACCCTCTTCGCTGCTACTTTCGTCATGACCTGGTTCCTCTTCGGGGTGATCTACTACGCCATCGCCTTCCTCCACGGGGACTTGGAGATGAACAAGTTCTCCCCAAAGCGGGAGCCGTGCGTGAAGAACGTGGACTCCCTCACTGGGGCGTTCCTCTTCTCCCTGGAGTCCCAGACCACCATCGGCTACGGATTTCGTTTCATCACCGAGGAGTGTCCCCACGCCATTTTCTTGCTTGTGGCCCAGCTGGTCATCACCACCCTGATTGAGATCTTCATCACAGGGACCTTCCTGGCCAAGATCGCCAGGCCGAAAAAAAGGGCAGAGACGATTAAATTCAGCCACTGCGCCGTCATCACCAAGCACAACGGGGAGCTTTGCCTGGTGATCAGAGTGGCAAACATGAGGAAGAGCCTCCTGATACAGTGTCAGCTCTCTGGGAAGCTCCTTCAGACCTACGAAACCAAAGAAGGGGAGAGGATTCTGCTGAACCAAGCCAGTGTCAAATTCAACGTTGACTCCTCTTCGGAGAGTCCGTTTCTCATTTTGCCTTTAACCTTCTACCACATTTTGGATGAAAGCAGCCCTCTGAGAGACCTCACACCTCAAAACCTCAAGGAGAAGGACTTTGAGCTCGTGGTGCTCCTGAATGCCACGGTGGAGTCCACCAGTGCTGTCTGCCAGAGCAGGACTTCCTACATCCCCGAGGAGATCCACTGGGGCTACGAGTTCGTGCCTGTGGTTTCCCTCTCTCCAAATGGAAAGTACGTGGCGGATTTCAGTCAGTTTGAGAAGATCAGGAGAAGCACAGATTCTACTTTTTACAGTGTGGACTCTGAGAAGCAAAAGCTGGAGGAGAAATACAGGCAGGAGGACCAAAGAGAGAGGGAACTGAGAACGATGTTGTTACAGCAGAGTAATGTTTGATTGGATGGACAAACTAGTCTGAATAATCCTTTTTCTGCAAACTGAAAAAAACATACTTTCTGTGCTATATGTCTGCTGTGAAACCAGAAGTGAAGTCCTTTTCAGGATTATTTCCTTTTCGGTCCTATTTCAGCAAGTAGCTTTGGTGTACAGTAAATCTACCCCTTTGGCTGAGTTGTTAATCAAGTATTTTGTAACTAGGCAGGATTTCTTTGTTCCCCATCATGACTTAGCAAAACTGGGTTTGTGTTAAACCTCTGCCTTATGCCACCACTGAAAGCAGACACACCACTTTCCGTTTGGAAAGTGAAACTGGACACACTGTGCTGATTCCCTCAAATATTTATTTGACGTGGTTTTACTGTGAACATGCAGGGACAGCACACAGCACTGCTAGAGGAAAACGTGCTCCTTTGAAATATGTGTATTTAAAATGTATATTCTCGTACCAGGGATCGCCTGCGTGGGGATTCCTGGCACTGAAAGTAAGTTGATTGGAGAGACAGATGGTTGGATGTGGGAAGAGCTCCAGGGAGGGGTTAAACTCCTTCTTAAATCTCGAGGGAGGGTGACAGAGCAGTGCTGGGTGGTGGGGAAGAGAACTCGCTCTCTGTCTCTGCTGCTCAGAGCTTGTTTTGTGATTGTTTTAGGATCACTCACTTTTTTTTTTAACCTTGCTAATGCCTGAATTATATCTGATAGCAAAAAGGGGAGAGGAGGGCAAGACACACACAGGATCACAACAGTAATCGACTAAGGTTATAGCTGGCTTTGAGACACCTGTTTTTTAGCCCATGTAAATAGTTTGTAACAGCAGCATAACAATACAATTCTACAGATTGCTTGCTTTGCTCCGGACCGTATTTAATTTTGGTTAAAAGAAAGCTGTGTAATGTCTGTAGACAATATTTACTTTTTCTGGCAGCCATAAAGGACAAGCATTCCTTTCATCCAAATCAATTTTGGTCTACTGGAACCATTCCATTAATAAAGGAATTTAATTCGAGCAGTCCCTGATCTCTTTGTGGCACAGGGAGAGGGTGCAGTACCCCGGAGATGTTGAAAGAGCTGAGTGCTTGGAGCAGGCATTTGGCTCTGGCACAGAGCCCTGGGAATGCTGCAGGTCACTGCAGTGGCCAGAGGACAGGTAGCAAACCAGGTAGCAGTGGTGTCCACGTAGCATCTCTGTTATAGACACTTTTTTAATGGGAATCTGAAATGATTTCTGACTCATATCACTTTGGCAGCTCTCTGAGTTCTGGAGGTTCTGCTCCTCTAAAGCTTTGGCAAGGAAAAGCTGTTTTAAATGGGTCTGGCCTGAGAGCCACCAGGGCTGGCAGTGATGAGAGGATGGGGGGTTGGAACCAGATGATCTTTAAGGTCCTTTTAAACCCCAAGCCTTCTGTGATTCTGTGACTTTTGGCATCATTGCACTTATTTTTTTTTCCCAGTTCTGTGCTGAGCTTCCCGGCACCGTGTGGCCTGGTGGAATGCAGTGCTGCAGTCTGCCATACAATATTCTATAAAGCAAATAAATCCACTTTGCAGCCTAAAGAGGCACACAGCAAGTGGAGCACAGAGGTGGCACCAGGAATGGATGCCAGGAAGAAAGGGGCACACTCTGCGGGGGCCTGTGGGGTGTCTGTGAGTGGGGCAGGATGGTGGTGGTGAGGAGGGGCGTGAGAGGCTTAAAACTGAACATTTATGTAAATATTTAGCTCTCCTGTGGGGGAAATCATGCATAGAATCATAGAATCGTGGAATGGTTTGGATTGGAAGTGATCATCTTGTTCCAATTCCCTGCCAATTCCCTGGTGTCCCAAGGTGGCAAGGACACCTTCCACTGTCCCAGGCTGCTCCAAGCCCCAGTGTCCAGCCTGGCCTTGGGCACTTCCAGGGATCCAGGGGCAGCCACAGCTTCTCTGGGCAGCCCGGGCAACATCCAGGTACCTGTTTGAAAAGATAAACTTTGCTTAATCCACAGAGTCTCTCTACCCACTACAGAGTGAACCAGTTCTCTCAAACCACTGTAGGCAGGGTCTGCCTGGCATTTGTGGAAAGAATTTCCAGGTGGTTTTATGCTGTGTGGTCACACAGGTTTTCATTTGCCACCCCATACAGAGGATGTAAATGTTTCAGTTATGGATTGTTAATTTCAAATTCTCCATCACTATTCCTGACTTCTTGTTTCATCACACACATAAATTGTAAGAATTTTTTACAATCCCTTCATAGATCTGAGGTTTGTGTCCTACAACTCAGAGATGTGTTGGGATGCTGAAGTGAAAGTGCACAGGTGTCTTAACCCTTCATCTGCCAAGCCCTCATATCCATGTTTTGATAATCAAACAAGCACTCCTATTATTTTCTATCCAGATAAGGACTCAGATAATTCCTAAAATAATTGTCACAGCTGTGTATTGATCAGAAAACAGCTTCACCAACAGCAAGTGAGCTGGTTCTTCCCCAGAAACACCTGATGATCACCTGATCCCTTTGTACACCAATCCCAAAGTTCAGTCACTGTGTTCTCTAGGCCATCCCAGTCATTAGATTATCCTGAAAGAAAGAAGCATCTTAAAGCTTCTTAAAGCATCTTAAAGCAAAAGCTTTGAAAAGAAATTTAAAAAAAAATCACAGAAATGTTTTTCTCTGATCTTTTGGTCTTACAAGGAGAAGAGAAGAGAGAAGAGAAGAGAAGAGAGAAGAGAAGGAGAAAAGGAGAAGGACAAGGAGAAGAGAAGAGAAGAGAAGAGAAGAGAAGAGAAGAGAAAAGCTGTTTCTCTTCAAAAGGAAAGAATAAAGTTGTTTCTCTACAACTCCCTGACAGGAGGGGCAGTGAGGGGGGGTCGGGCTCTGCTGCTGTGTCCCAAGGGAAGGAATGAGAGGAAAAGGCCTCAAATTGCACCAGGGGAGGTTCAGACTGGATACTGAAAAAAAAGTCAGAGAAATAGTGGTCAGGCTTTGGAATGAGCTGCCCAGGGAGGTTTGGAGTCACTGTCTCTGGGAGTGTTCAGGAGGAGTCTGGATGTGGCCCTTTCGGGACAGGGTTTGGGGTCATGATGGTGGTGCTGGGTGCTGGTGGGACTGGATGATTTAAAGGTCTCTTCCAATGCTGATAATTCTGTGAAAACACTGGAAATCTTCTGCAAAATCAAGACAATTCTTCATTAGGTGGTGAGAGACTGCACAGTAGTGTTATATACGTACATTAAAATAATATTTATTCACTTCAATTTGAGAAAGCAGCCTTGCTCTGGAACGAGCTGAAGTCTTTTTTTCCCTCCTGCTGTTGTGCAGGTGTAACTTCCACTGCTCTTTGCAAGCCCAGCAGGGCAGCAGTGGAGCAGGAGGACCAGCAGCAGTGGGAAAATGTCAGGACACGTGGATCTGATAGGAACCAGCAGCAAACCACCCCCTCCCGCTGCCTGTGGTAACCTCAGCTCCGGGGATTTACCTCAGCTGAGAAGGAACGGGGTGGGGAGCCAAAGAGCAAAACTTTGGTGAGCATCCCTAAGCTGCCTCACCCATGAGCAAGGACTGTTGAATCTGAATTTAAAATTTCAGGGTCTAAAGAAAGCAGTGGAATCCCGTTTCCCTGTGTGTACAAGAGCGTGAATGTGTTTAAAAAGTAAATCTTCCATTCCAGCCACTCTTTAAAAGTCAGGTGTTTTAAAAATCCAGTCACTTACTTTTTAAAAATTTACTGAGGAATATGACATACTTATGTTTCTTTTATTTATGAGTTATCAGTGAGCAGAACATTTTTTGAGTAGCTTTATTGTTTGGACTCTACAGCCCACAAATGAGTGAGAACTTATTTCACCTCCTGGATTGTCTCTGAACTATTTGCTTTGGCTTTAGCTTCAATAATTCATTGTTCTCTTTTTATTTTCTTTTTTTAAAAATTTATTTACTTTTTTCTGTGTAGGTAGGTGATTGAATAAGCACAGTTTCACTTCAGTTGCTTCCTTGCAGAAGCTGACTGTGCCAGAGTCAAATCCACCATCCCTCACTAATGTTTCACTTCCTCTTCCAAAGGGATGACAATGTCTGTGGAAAGCCAAGGATTTGACAGGGGAACAGAGTGGTCTCCAGTAAAACATGGTTCTCTAATTTTCTGACTAGAATTAGGAGGGAAAATAGCCATTAGGTGTGAAATATACTGGGGGAGGGGATGGGAAAACAGAGGAAAAAAAAAACCCGAACACACTCACACACATCCATATGACTGAACATTTGCTACTTCCATAGGATGCCAGGTTAAAAAAAACCCAACAAAAATCAAGTCCCAGATTTGCTGAGATGACTCAAAGCTCTGGGAAAAGCGAATGCAAGTCCTGTGTTTGAGCAAATGTTCCTGATGCCTTGTGAGTGTGTTTGCTCAGTGGCAGCCTGATGACAGCCTGAGCTCGTGAGGGAACAGGTAACACCCTGTGATGACTCTGACAAATCCACGATGGAGAGAAGTTTAAAAAAGCTCAGTGTGTGCTCCAGCTCCTGATTTTCCATTGTAATTGTCCTGCTTGGCTGCGTCCTGGTTGCCCTCCTGTTGCTGGGATTATGTGGATAAAGGAATCTTCCCCTGCCTCACCTGCTCAGCCTCCAGCAGAAACTCTCTGCAAATATGAGATCACCAGAACAGAGGCCTTTCAGTGCCAAAGGTGCTGCTTGAACATCCCGGACCTCTGTGGCCTGAAAGGAGCATTTCCAGGCTGTCACATATTCCCATCCAGGGCTGCTTTGTCCTGGGTCAGCACGTGGCACAGGGGGAAGGGAATTCCACCAGCAGCACAACTTGCAGGTGCTCTCTGCATCTCCTCCCAACATTTTACTTTTTGCTTTTCAGACACCTCCATGCCCTTGTACACACAGGGAAATGGGATTCCACTGCATTCTTTAGACCCTGCAGTTTTAAATTCCTCAGTGCTGGCTGTGCCCCTCGCCAGATCGCAGAACTGATGAACTCATTCCTGTTTTGCCATCCCCTGAAAATATTTATCCACACAAACCATGACATGATGACTGACACTAATTCTACTGAGAGGAGGAAAGTGTTTGAGGAAATATGACTGCAGAAGACGTCTTGCCATCAATTACTCCCTGTGGACAAAACTCATCCCTGCTCTACCTGTCTGCTCCGCTCTGCCCAAGATCAGCATTCTCAGGACCAGCAGCACAACGGAGCAATTCCTGGCACTCCCAAAGCTCCAGCTGAGATTCAGGTGTCTGAAGGGCTCTGAGGGAACCAAAACCAGCTCATGGAGGTTTTTTGGTGCTGAGATCCTGCACCGTGGAGATGTTCTGCTGATTTTCAAGCAGAAAAAAAAAAGGGTCCAATGGGTGCAGCAATGTGAAACTTTCCTTGGCCACCCTCCCTGGACATCCACTCTCTTTTGGGAACACACCAACCTCAGACTAAAATGCTGAGTTTTTATACATTAAAAAGGACTTAACAGAGGTCAGATGGCTCCAGGACTCATTACTGGCTTTTGCAGTACAAATTGTTCACTCCTATAGACCAATTTCAATGTTTTTTCCCTTCTCCTGCCCACATTAAGCATCTAATTATCCAATGGTGGCTAGGTTCATAATTTATTTATCTTTCCTTTGCTGCAAAGATGTATACTTGAACCATGAGCAGAGTATGATTTCCCTTAACAACTGTGGTTAAGCAACAATCTTCAAGTTAGGTAATTGTTATTCATTCTTTACGGGATGAAATGGGTAAAATGGTCGGAGAAATGTACCCTTTGCTGTGCTCCAAAATAAGAAATATCTCAAAATAAATATCAAAGTCCAAAATCTGGGATGAATTAGGTGATTCATGCTAAATGACCGATCTCGCCAGTTATCGAAAAAAACCCCCAGATGGTTATTTTCAGAAAAAAAGTACCCTAAATGCTACCCTGATGGCAGACAAAGTTCAGGAAGAACACTGTACACCCTAACAGCCCATGAAAGGTGCTTGCTGTAAGTCAGGATAGTTTTCCATCAGAAAGCTGCAGACAAACAGCTTTCCTGTGAGGAACACAGGTTTTAGGGAATGTTGCTTTCCCAAAGTGTGTCCAGCTGACATTTGTGGGACAGAACCACTCCAGTTTCAGTGCAGCACCGTCAGGTGTGTGGGGAAGGTCAGAGTGGAGGTTGTGTAATTCCTAATGAGATTCCCAATTTCTTCTTCCCTCCCTCTCCCCTCTTCTGCTCTCTCCCATGGATTCAGAGCTGTTCTGTACCCCAAGTGCCCTGAAACAGCTGTGAACAACAAATGAGAGCCCCGTGAGCTCTGCATGGACATGAAGCATCTCTAAAACTGCAGATTTGAGTGTATAATATGACAGTTTATGGCTGAAAAAAAGCAAGGAAAACACTTTTCAAAGGACAGACAAGGAAGAGAGGGAGAAATAAATATCTTCCCTACGTGTGGAGCACTTCAGAACTGAGACTTGCATTCTACTCCAAATAAACTGCACCTAGGTAAAAGAAAAGTTGTGTTTTCTTCCTAGAAAATTGTCCTAAACTCATTTTTTGACTTATTCATGTGCGAATACCACAGCTGATCTTTTCTCCTTCAACCAGAGTGTTTGAAAGCCAGAACAGACACTCCAAACCAGTGTTTTGAAACCCAGAAATACTTGAGCCTTCTGATATATTGGAAAAAAGTTGACTCAGCTGTGAAATGTCCATTAATGAAACACTGATTGCTTTACTCGGGCAGTTTTATTTATACGAACCTCACAAACCCGGGCAAATCTCTCACTCTGAGGGGAAATAACCAAGCTGGGTTTATTCCCTGATAGGCTTCTTCCATTCCCCACTCCTACAGCAAAATGAGAGCTTGTATTCACACAGAGTTACTCCAGCACAATCATTTAACAACTCCTAGTAACTCAGTCCTCAGTGACAGTGCCTGTGGATGCTGGGGGGGCTGGAATGTGGGTGTCTTTCCCTGCCTCAGCTTCACTGAGCAATCCCAGCAGAAATAATAATAAAAAAAATAATCACATTGCCACATGCCTCGCTCCATTTTACCACTCTCACACTCTAAATTTACGGCTCCTCTTACTCCAGATGCGTTTATTTGCATGTGCAGACAAGCCCCAGACTGCGAGGAACGGCTCCAGCTTCCCTCGTGGAAGTGGTCCTTCCCAGGAATTCTTTCTGGGTGTTAATGACACCGAAATCCAGAGGCCAAATTCTTGGCTCCACGGTTCCCTTTCTCTGCAGCATCCTGGCTTTGCAAAGAGGCCGTAAAACTGATCCAAAAAGCCAGCTGAACCTTTTCTCTGGCACAGAGGGAAGGATCATCAAGACCAGGCTGTTTCCACTGGAAAAATGAGCTTCATTTTGTTCAAGAGACGAACGAGCTGCAATGAAATTTTACAACCCCCATAACAAGCCCATTATAGAGATTGTGACAAAAAAAAAAAAAAACCAACAAAAAACCAACAAACAAAAACAACTGAAAAAGCTTTAAACTTCCAGTAGTTTCATGCTAACCCAGAAGAATTTCAGCCAGCTCTAATTCTGTTTGGTGATGATCAGTTGGTGTCAGATACAGGTTTGTTTAAACATTATATTTTACAGCCCAAAATTTGGCTTTTTAGCTGGAATTTGAACTTAGACTTCACTGCTAATCCATGGTCAGTGGTTGAACTGGTATTTCACAAGTTTGTCTGCGGACTTTCATATTCAGAAAGTGTCTATTTTTAAACCTGCAATGTGACACCACCATCCCATTACCAAAGACTCATCTCATACCTGAAATACAGCTGCTGAATAACAGCAGCTCTGCCTGGTTTTGCTTTTGCTGCCCTTTGGAACAGGAGGTTTTCAGTGCTTCATTAAGGCAGTCAAGGTGATTTACTGCCATTCCTCTTCACAGCTGGGAAGCCGTGGCACAGAAGAGCAAAACATCAAGGGTAACCCAGCAGATCAAAGCTGGAGGTGTCCATACCAGGTGTCAAAGCTGAGTTTTAGTTCAGTGAGGTCACAGTTAGGTCGAATTAGGTATTTTTAATACGTTTGATGCTGCCTGAGAGGTGGTATGTGTGAGATTTTTTTATCCATTCCAGGGGCCTTACAGATCACTCTATTCCCACCCCTGCCATGGGCAGGGACACCTCCCACTGTCCCAGGCTGCTCCAAGCCTCAGTGTCCAGCCTGGCCTTGGGCACTGCCAGGGATCCAGGGGCAGCCACAGCTTCTCTGGGCACCCTGTGCCAGGGCCTCACCACCAGTTTGTTGGACTCCCTCTGCATTTTTTTAGTTAAGTGATGACTGCACTGCTCAGACGGATCCTCTCTAAGGCTGGGCAGTGTTTGAGGGTAAAATTTGATGTCCAATTTGAGAAGAGCAAGCTCAGCAACTTCCTGCCACCAACCAGCCATTAAAATGTGTGATCTTGTCCTCCACCATCCTTCTCCTACCTGACTTGTGCCAGAGAGCTTTCTTGGGAATATCCTGTTCACAGTTAGGCTTAGGGAACAGACAGCTGGTGCGGGGCAAGAATATGTTCGGTTATAACCATATCTTTTCTGATGAAGCTCCATCCAAAATAGTTTCAGTTTTCAGGCAGCTACTGAGCGATTTGAGGGGGTGATGGAACAACATTCTTGAAGGATTTAAACTACAAACAAACCGAGGGGCTGGCGCTAAGTGGAAATGTTCTAAATGTGAGGAGACCAGCTCCAAAAGCGGGTTTGGGTTCCAGAAATAGAGCGTTTGCTGCTAGGGATGCATTTCCAGTCCCACTGCTGGGTCACTACGTGTCACCACACTGCCTGTGTGTGCACAGGGTGATCTGTGCTGTGACTAATTCAGCTGCTGGCAAAACACAAAGCACCCCAGACATGATCCAAAGTCCCTTAAAGTCAAGGGCCTTTTCCATCGACTTCAAGGGACTCTGGATCCGTGCTGGAGTGATGGTGAGCCAAGCTCACTGCTGGAACAAATGGTGGCAACTCCATGGGAGCCAACGTAGCTCCATTTGCCTGTGCCAGCAGTGAATCTGGTCTATAAACTTTATTCTGCAGCGATCAGAGACGGCGTAATTCATTCAGTGGCTCATGAGGAATTAAATTTTCATGGCCATCAGTGTATCAGCCATGTTATGGACCCAATTATGTTCTGACTGTATGAAATAGTTCTCACCCACAATCATTTATTTAAATGCTCCCCCTTTCTTGCTGTTGTTGTTGAAGCTGTTATGGTTTGCTCACTCTCCTTATCCAAAATGCCATTTAATCTCTGAAGCCTTCCTGTTCACACAGTGGCAAGGTAATAAAATTGAATGTATGATTACGAGTCTGGTTTTCATTTATCCAGAGTGTTGGTGGAGGAGAAATGGAACCACGTGACTTGTAAAAGAGCAGGGTGGAAATAACTCTGGACATTACTGGTTCTAGTAAATGTAGCAGCAATTCTGAGCTGGCTCAATGCTCATTTTCAGTTCAGGCATTTGAATTCAGAGGGGACCTTCAAAGAACTGCATTCTCCTTTCCCTTTACCAGAAGGTCTCGGTGATAGATGCAAGAAAGTCGTGGAGACTGTAATGGCAACATTTATGATCATAAGACCACACAGACAAAAAGAATAAATGGGAGAGCACTGTGGAGGAGAGCCTGGGATTTCTTCCCCTTTCTGTTGTTTTATTTAAGTCCAAAGGCCGATTGCTTGTTTTATTGGAATTTTTTCATATTAGCATCCCGACAAATGACCATCATCTGTGGATTGTGGCGAATTAAACGCTCCGCAGACTTCCATCTCTTTTTGGCCATCCGAATGAAAAGCCTTAATCCAGATAACAGATGTCAAGTAGAGTATAGCTTTTTATGGACACATAAAATACATATGAAAATAATTTACTTTACATTTTGGCAAGAGCAGGCAGTGAATGTAATCAAGGCCCCAAGAGCACTTGCAAACCTTATGGTAATGTGTGTCTGGGCAGGAGGAATTCTGTGGTAGTGCAGAAAAATGGAAGCAAAGGAACATTGCACCATTTCATTCTTGATTTTTAGAAACACCACCAGCAAATCCTGTTAAAAACACTTACTGAACCTCCTTTCTTCTGTAAACAAGTTCTTTTTAAACTCTGTGAATAAAGATATCTTCCCCGAAAGTTCTAACGTAATTTTTAAAGCAGAGCACTTCTAATTTGGTGTTCAGGTTGAAAACCTAGCAATACAATGGTGTTAAGGTTGAATACCTAGCAGTACAAATTCTTTTGGAGATTTCTTCCCCTTCAGGCAACAGCCATGCCATAAACAGTTAGTGTGGCACGTGGCACATGTGAGGGATCTGTGGTGGAGGAAGGAACAAGGCAGTGATGGGTGAAAATCTCTGATAACCCCAATAAAAAGGTGGCCTGATTTCTTTTTCGTAAGCACCATCATCAGCAAGCTGGTAACAAATTACCAGCTGTATCAGGAGCCATGCTAGAGTGATTAGGTTTAATTAATACAGAGTGGTTTATCAGAAAGAAATGATTCAGCCTTGCAATTTCTCATTCATGTCTTCATGGAGGGGAAGGCACAAACTCCAGCGTAATTTCCTCTCCTTCCTGTTGTTTGTGCAATTGGGCTCTGAGGGTGTCCTGGGTATTGCACTGCCTGGAACTGAGCTTGCTGGAACATCAGGGTGATAAATCCTCCTCTCTCCAAAATGAAAATGCTTTCAGGATGTTAAGAGCCTTCACAGTTGCTTTCGTGGTAATGTCAGGGTATCCCAGAAAGGTTTTAGACTGGGGAGGCTCACAATGCAGGATAAAATCTGTCTCATGTTTCTGTCACCTATGAGGTAGGGACCTACATGGACAACCTCAGACAGGTTTGGTGGGATGGTCTCTCCCTCAGGAGCACAAAGCATGGGAACAAACATGTGTGGATCGTTTGGTGTAATTTCAATCGTGCTGCTGAAGGTGGAAGTCCGCCTGATTATAGGCTGGGATGGGAGTTTTGACACAATTTTCATATCCTAGAATGCTTGGGGTTGGAAGAAGCTTGAAGATAATCTCATTCCAACTCCCTGCCATGGGCAGGGACACCTTCCAATAGACCAGGTTGCCCAGAGCCCCATCCAAGCTGGCCTTGGACACTTTCAGGGAGTGTCTACCTGCACTGCTCTGCTGGCTGATGTCACACGGGTGATTTAAGCCCTACAAGCACATTTTGGGCTGCGTGACCTGGAGGTGAGGTGCACATGTACCTTTTCACAGTCCACAACTTCCTCATGAGGGGAAGAGGGGGGGACAAGCACTGATCTCTTCTCTGTGTGACCAGTGACAGCAGCCAGGGAGCGGCTGGGGCTGGGCCAGGGCAGGCTCAGGCTGGAGATCAGGGCAAGGTTCTTCCCCCAGAGGGTGCTGGGCACTGCCCAGGCTCCCCAGGGAATGGGCACGGCCCCGAGGCTGCCAGAGCTCCAGGAGCATTGGGACAGCGCTGCCAGGGATGCCCAGGCTGGGATTGTTGGATGATCCCTGCGGGTCCCTTCCAACTCAGAATATTCTGTGATTCTATGATTCAGTGAAGGCTCTTGCTACTGCCCCCCATTTCACAACCCCCTGATAGCACCCAACATCTCTTCATCCACAATCAGTTCTCCACAATTCTGATTATTTTGCTCCAAGGGCAAGCCTCACACCACCCTGGCTTTGACACCAGCTGTGATCAGTTCTTGGGCTGAATGCAGCCCTCCCAAGCCTTTCCAACAGCAGAGTGATGAGACCGGTGAAGTCTCTGCTCAAGAAGAGCCCCCCGAGCACAGAGCGCCTTTGGGAAATATTTTTCATGCCTGTGACAAGTCAGTAGGAATTTCCAATCTGTAGCTTCCCCACAGCTGCAGACACCCCTCTGAAATGGGTCTGTCTTGAGGTATTTATAACGTGTCTGTCACCAGGGGAGCCGAGCACCACATGGCAAGGCAGCACCCAGGTTCGCAGCTGATGCAGCTCGTCACCCTTTTGTCTCTCTCCCAGGTTCCGCACCCTGGAATTCTTCTCTCCAACAAAGAGCTTGTTACAGACGTTTGCCCCTCCAAAGTTCCCCTGGGGGAAGAGTGGCCAGGCCTGGTGTCTGCCTCCCTGCAGAACAGCATCCCCTCCGCAGAGTAAAGGATTTTAAAGCTTTGGATTTTCTGTTCAGGAGTTGGGGTGACTTCGGTTGCCACAGTGAGCAGGCACATTTAGCTCAAGAGTATTTCTACAAGCTCTCCAGACTCTTTCCAAATTAACTTTCAGTCTCTGAATCTACTGATCATGCCAGGTGAAGGCTTTGAAAGGATCACAGGCCAAGGCAGAGCGTTGCTCTTGGTCTTACAAAGCCGTGAACTGCTTTCCCCTCTAATCTCCTTTCTGACCAATTCCGCAGGTACTTCAGCCTGAACTAACTCTCTAACAGCCTGATCAGCCATTTCCTTTCCATTTTGTCTGCAGTTTTCATCCCTTCCTTGTGTTCTGCCCAATATTTACTTGGAGGAGAGCAATCTTATCTGAAAGATGGAGTTTCTGCCCTTCAGAGTAAATACGTAGCTTGGGCTGCTGGTAAATTACCTGTAAAGGAGCTGATAAAAGAAAATCACTCCCAAGCAGTTATGGTCTGATCCAGATCTGAAGCCGAGGTGAAGACCTGGGACTCCAGAAAGCAGCCGAGGAATTTGAACATTTGTGCTGTTTAATTGGAATATATGCCTGGGCAAAGTCACCCAGGGCTTCCCAAACCAACCCCACCACTGGGTTTTGTATGTGCTTGCACGTCTGAAGTTCGACAGTTTTGCAAAATACGTTTGGAAAAAAAAAACCACTCCGAGGGGCATTTAGGTTACAAAGAGCTGAGAATTCACGGGAAAAGAGGCATTCCTGGTCACTCAGCCCACCTGGAAGGGCTCAGCTACAGGGATTTGCAGAGCTCCAGTAGTTGGGTGAAGCCTTTTGTGCGAGCTCTGAACAGGGCTGAGTTTTCACACGCTGGGGATACTTTGCTCCACTGAAAATGTTCCCAGGGCAAACTCCGCCACAGGCAGACAATCCAAAGGATGGGAACATCAGACAGAAATTGCTGGCATTCCCTTTTCTTTTCCCTCCCCAAGCTTTCAAACATGGAGAAAACAGAACCTTCAGGGGTCTTAGCAGAGCCCCTGTGGTGCTCCCTTCTAGCTCTGCCTCCTTTGCTGAACCCTGCCCTTACAGAATGTTACAGACACAGATTCCACCACTGATTTCCCATGATTTCCCTAGAGAGCAGCCTCGTGGACTTCCAAGGTATGACCCACAAAGCAAACAACTGCTTGCACTCCTCTGGCCCTCCACAGCCCCCGTTCCGTGCTTGCTTTGCCCACACTGCTGCTCCACAGAGACGATCGCAGACCATGGAAAATTCCAAAATTTGCCTTAAGAATTCCTGCGTGCTCTGAGCAGGGGAAGGGCCTGGGTCTGCATCCAGATTAAGTTTAGATTTGGTTTGTGGCTCGAGGCTGACCTGGGACTAGAGTTCATGGTCATAATTGAGGAGTGGAAAACTCACGGGTTTGCCTGCTGAGGGTTCTTAGTGAAACAGCTGCTCTCATCAGATTTGGGGCACACGGGAAGCAGAGCAGGAGTATCCCCTCAACATGCACTGATTCCCACGGGATGACCAGAAGACCTTGCATTAAGCCCTAAAAGCAGACTGTGTGAGGCTAATGACTTTCTAATTCTTATGCTGAACAGTATCCACTGAGCGGGTTTGCTTGTGGGGAGCAAAGCCCTGGATATTTAACAGTTATTGTGACTTTTTGCTTCTTTGTGATACCTAAACTATGCCCTGGGCTGGGATTTGTCCCAGTCTAGCTGGGGGAGAGTGATCTTCCACTGCTACACACTCAAAAAGAAGAGGAGGTCTTATAAACTAGTGAGGATGGCATCTCTCAGCTTAGAGAAGAAACGCTTTTTGGCAAGAACAACACAATCTGTCCCCAGGCCAGCAGGGTCAGACGAAATCTGCCCCAGGTCCTCCTGGCTGATGTGCTCCAGCACTGCGAGAAACAAATCTGTTTGCTCTTTTTATCACTGCAGCACACAGCACCAGTTTTCCATTCATGCCATTGTTAATCCAAAAGGGAAAGAAGCCAAACCTTTCACTTTTCCACTGTTGTTAAAGCGCAGGCATTTTATTTGGAGACTCTGAGAACATAATTGTTTAGAGTCTTAAGTAAGATTCCTGTGCTGCCAAAGATATCCATTCAGAAACCACGAATCAGCCCACTGAAGTTCTTAGGACTGGCATAAACATCATGAGACCTTAAACAAAACAAAACAAAACAATTCTTTTTCTCTTTTTCTTTTTTTCTCTTTTTCTCTCTTTCTTTCTCTTTTTCTCTTTCTTTCTGTCTTTTCTTTCTATCTTTTCTTTCTTTTCTTTCTTTCTTTCTTTTTCTTTCTTTCTTTCTTTTCTTTCTTTCTTTCTTTTTTTTTTTTTTCTTTCTTTCTTTCTTTCTTTCTTTCTTTCTTTCTTTCTTTCTTTCTTTTTCTTTCCTCCTTTCTTTCTTTCCTCCTTTCTTCCTTTCCTCCTTTCCTTCTCTCTCTCTTTCTTTCTCTCTTTCTCTCTCTCTCTCTTTTTCTCTCTTCCTCTTTTCCTCTCTCGTGCTCTGCCTTCCTCCTCTTTCCCTCTCATTCTCCACCTCTCTCTCTTCCTCCAGGAATAATATTCTAAAGCTTTTCTCTGGACCATTAAAAGTACAAAAACTTGGTTTTCAGTGGAAACTGAGCTATAACCACCTGACTCTGGGACATGAAGTTTTCAAATAAACCCCAAATACTGGGAGACTTTTAGTGCCGTTACAAGAACCTGCCACACTTACCTGCCATAAGAGCTCCACATAACCAAGAGAAATGAGAAAATTCAGCTGCATGCCATTTATTTCATTTCTTTTTTGATTCCTGTCTGGTGATAGCAATTTCATGGCTACTTTTATTACTATTCACTGTCTATTTTAGAGTAAAACCTACAGGCTGTGGCCAAACTCAGGATACTCATACACTGAGAAGCAGCCATTAAGTCTTAAAGGATGAGATGAACAAAGGGAGGAAGAAATGAGAGATTCTCTCTCCCTCCCCATCCCAGCACGAGGAGATGGAGTGGCTTTCCCACGCTGTCTCAGGAAGTCCGTGGCAGAGCTCAGAAGAGAACCCTGGTGCCTATTTCAAGGCAACTTTGCCTTATTTGAAAATCCTTCCTATCCAACCACAGCCAAAGAAATGAGATCAGCAACCTGAGGTGACCCAACACCACATGAGCGGTGCCAGGCCACGCTCTGCTCCCCCCTGCCTGTGCAGGGGTGCTCAGGATCCCAGCTGGGACAAGGACAGGGTCCCTTCTGGGTGTCCCTGGGTGCTGAAGGGCAGCACAGCCCCTGGCACGTCACCTGTGACCTGAGGGTGACTTCAGGACTTGTGCTAACACACATGGGACAGCACAACCAGTGCTGATGCGAGGTGAACTCAGCCACCCCCAGCCTCCCAGGGGCTCCCTCTGAAACCATGGCCAGCTCTCAGGTGGCTCCTTTGGGTCCAAGAGGAAAGAAAACACGAAGGGCTTTGCTTACTGTAGCGTGAAGGGAACAAAGGAACAAAGTACACTGCTCTTGAAAGTCAGCAAAGTACAGAGAAATATCTCAGACCTGGCAGGAATATCACTTCATTAAATAAAAAAAAAAAAAAAATTTGGTGTGCTGATCACCTTCCTGAATTTTAAGGAATTTGTTTGATTATCAGAACGGAGCTGCTTTCCACATAGCTGGAAAACTATCTAATGTAAATAAACTTTATGACTCCCAACTATATATGATTAGGTAATGAACATAATGATATTATGAAGGTTATTGGGAGTAACAGTATAAACTGTATCTGGGTCCAGGGATAGGTATTGCATGTTTTAATTTAAATTGTTCTGGGGAAAACAAAAAGAGGGAAGTAACCTTCCAGTTTTCTGAATAAGGTGATTTAAGGTTATATCATAAGCAGTGCTGTTGGGTTCAGAGGTCTTGCCTCCAATGCAGTGAAAATTATATCTCAGTGGAGTTTGGGGTCAAAAGATGATGGAACCAAAACTCCTTTCAGGTGGGAGGTAAGAGGATGGGCAAGCACAAGCAAGAGATGGGTTTGCTTTTGCCAGGAGTATGGGATGGGCTCTCCAAGAGCAGGGAAGGGTCAGGCCTCAGGAAGGGGCTAGAATTAGGGTTTCTGCTGTTTCTTTCCTTGGAAGTGGATTTGATTTAAGGAAAAGTCGTTGGCTCTGCAGGTTTTGCCTGCTGGTGATGAGCTGGGACTGAAGTCAGAGTGGCTGACACGAAACAAGCCCAGCTGGCCCCAGGGAAGTGGGCCATGCAGAACATGCCTTGAGCTGCAGCTGGCAGTGCCTGGGGACCTGGGAGACCTGGAGGGACCTGGAGGCACCTGGAGGGACCTGGAGGGACCTGGAGAACCTGTGAGATGCCTTCCCCAGCACAGGGAGTGATGGGGACCAGGGTACAAGAGGGGTCCAGAGAGGGTTTGTATCTCCCTGGGCCACAGAGGTTGTTCATTGGCCAACTCTGGCAGCGACGGGGCTCTGCTGGAAAATGTTCCTCTTCTGGATGCTTCTCATGGGCCAAAGCATTGTCCCTGTCACCCTGTGACCCGACAGGGTCCTGTCCCTGCCAGGGCACCCTGGGGGCTGTGCTGCTCCCAGCTGGGGCTGGGCTGTGGCAGCCCCACAGCTTCCCCAGCGCCCCTCTCCTCACCACGAGCTGCTGCTGGAAGAAAAAGGAGCTTTGCTGTTGATTTTGGATGGCGTTTACACCCCGTTTTAGTTATTGCAGGTCACACACAAAGGACAACCTTTGTCAGTTTTATTCTGATCCCTGCTCAGATCCGTTTCCAGGGCTGATGCCAACCTGGCTGGCTGCAAATGCTGGTGCCCTTTCCTTCCTGCTCTCCTTTCTCGTGGTTACACAAGTCAAATAAATTATTTACAACAGATTTTGCCACTGCAGCATCGTTTAGTGAAAGTGCTCCTGTTTAAAGGCCAAATCATGCTGCTCTGTGGATGTGTTCCCTGGACTCTGAGAGGAGCTACAATTACGTAATTTGGTTTTATGTGTAAATGGGCAGATACTTTAAAAGCCTGTTCAATTCTCCTAGAAAGGCTCTGTAGGAGTTGGCAGAGCTGACAGAGGGCAAAGCACCTTGTGGGCACACGTTTCTGATCCAGGGTACAATCACAGAAACACTGAATGGTTTGGGTTGGAAGGGACCTTACAGACCATCCTATTCCACCCCACTGCCATGGGCAGGGACACCTCCCATCAGACCAGGGTGTTCCAAGCCCCATATGGGGTTGAATCGTCTCCAGGTGCAGTCTGTGGGATTTGTGGGCATTTCAGACGAAGCTCCAGGTATTTACAAGAGGATGGAGTGACAGGACAAAGGGGAATGGCTTCAAATTGAAAGACAGTAGGGTTAGATCAGATATAAGGAGAGAATTCGTTACTGTGAGGGTGGGCAGGCCCTGGCACAGGGTGCCCAGAGAAGCTGTGGCTGCCCCTGGATCCCTGGCAGTGCCCAAGGCCAGGGTGGACGCTGGGGCTTGGAGCAGCCTGGGACAGTGGGAGGTGTCCCTGCCCATGGCAGGGGGGGGACTGGGGGATCTTTCAGGTCCCTTCCAGCCCAAATCATTCCATGATTCCATGAAAACCATGAAGCCCATGGGAATACCAGCTGCAAGAGAAAGGTGTGGCAGCTCTGCTTTGCAATATTGGGGACCACAGAGTTGTCACAGGTCTTAGCCCAGCATTTCTGAATTCTGCCTCAAGTTTTGAGGTGGAGAATGACTTCACTGTCACCAGTAAATTCCGCCATAAATTTATTATTCCTCTATTCAGGAGAAAATGGAACTTTGGGAGCTGGTCCTGCACCGTGAAATCATCTGCCCACAGGAGCTGTAGGCCCTTGTCACCCTCTAATACACACACACAGAGAGGAATGAAGATATTAAAAAACCCCAAAGTGCATCCTGAAAACCCTGAAAGCACTAAATCAACACACAACATTGCACAAGTAATTTTTCCTCTGGGAAAGGAATGCCAAACCACATGCCCTATATGCTAATTATGTGATATAATATACTCCTGGAGTCACATACCGCTCCTGAGCAGATAAAAGCAGGATAAAAAGAACAATCCCCAAACTATGGACAGTAGAACAGCCTGAACAGAACTGTTGACTAAATTCAGAGAGCCCTTTCCATTAAGCTGAAGTAGGGATGGGTGAGATGCACAGAGAGGTATTTCTGGGTTGGTGTTTTTGTTTGGTTGGGGTTCTTTTTTTTCATCCAGAGAGGAATCAAACCTTTGGTCAACAGGAAAAGCTGCATGAGGGGGCTGTGGAGGGCATGGCTGAGAAGCAAGTCACACACACAAACTCACAGTAAAACACACGGTCTTTGAAGCAGAGGTTAAAATAAAAGATCCCACGGGGTTTCTGACCTCCCTGAGGCTCGGTGCACCATGGGCACCAGCAGGAGAGAGGACTCAGGGATGGAAGCTTCCTGCTCCTCCGAGGCAACAGGATGAGAGTCCCAGCACGGCCCCAGGCATGCCCTGCACTGCGATAATGTCACTGCTGCAGCCCCTGAGCCCTCCCACTTCCTCCAGAGGATAAACACCTCTGTTTCCTCTTGATTCTCCCAACAGATATTTGGCAATGGAGCTTCTCAATTTCCTCAGGAGAGATGAAGAAAAGTCTAGGTTCTTCCCAGTTGCGCAAATCCCCCCGCCCCCGATTATAACCTTGGCATGCAGCAAGAAATTATTTCCTCTTTCATCAGTGAAACCTTTGCACAAGCCTCCCCAGGCTCCTCGGCGGGCAGGAAAGGCACAGGAGAGGGCACAGCATGCTCTGGGTCGGTGCAGCCTTATCAGTAACTAAATATAAGCAGCAGGAGGATATTTCCTGGCATTTGCGCCATTCGCGCTCCCGATGACTCCTCGGCAATTTGTCGCAGCCCAGCACCTCTGCCCCCTTCTCCAAAAGGGCTGCACACAGAGTCATTTCCAAGGCCTTTGCCACACCAAAGCAGGATGCCAGTAAGGCCTGCACAGTGAAGGACAGTGTGACTGTGCTTTCTGGAAGGCTGGCGAGGCAGTCTGCTGAGAGGAATCTCCATAAATCACCAGCGTCTCTCCTCCCTTCGGCTCAGCAGGCCGTGCAGTGCCTGTGCAAGGAAATCATTCAACATCCCATTTCCCTCTTTTTCTGGGCAGGGAGGGACGTTTCAGCCCTCTGGGTTGCTCTGTTTCCCACGTGCTCCCCTCTGGTGCAGGACTCATCCTTAGGGATGGGACTCTGCTGTGACAAGGGCGCTGCCGGCCCAGGCACCTGCGCCTCTCCTGCGGGCCCCTCGGCACCTCGCGGAGCGAGAGGAGGACTCCGCTTTAGGAACAGCAAGGACAGGATGCTGTGCAGTTTTTAGCCTTTTGTGTATTGAATCCCTGCTCTGCACAATGGTGTGTTTGGGAGCTCGCAGTCCCTCAGGAGGAAAACGCACCGGAGGAAGCATTTCCTGCCGCGGGCAGTTGACAGCTGGCGTTGGAAAAGGGCGTCTCGAGTGATGGAGGGGAGGCTATTTTGGGGCAGTTTTGGTGACATTTTACTCCGCTTGTCAACAGCGCTGGTGGTTGCCATAACACGAGTGCAGTGACAGATCAAAGGGGGAAGGTGACAGCAGTGAAGGGCCTCAGGTCAGTGTGTGTGTCCCTTGCAAACCCAGGTATCTCCACTCTACTGCTGTCATCCTTGGATGGCTCTCCCTCACCTGCCGGTCATATTTTCTGAGCAGGAGTGGAGATGATGAGCACAGAGGGGCCACAAATCCTCAGGTACAGAATACCAAGCATGGATTATGCCTCTGAAGAGCTGTGATAGCTTGGGGGGGTCACAGTGACAATGCAAAAGGGTATGGGGTGAATTCCAGCCACTTATAGGGCCCTGGAAGTGTCCAAGGCCAGGTTGGATAGAGCCTTGAGCAACCTGGTCTAGTGGGAAGTGTCCCTGCCCATGGCAGGGGAGGTTGGGCCTGGATGATCTTTAGGATCTCTTCCATTCCCTTCCTTAACATTCTATAATTCTGTTTCTGTGGTTCAGTCAGCTCTTAACAGAGAAGAGATTTCATGGGCCTTATTTTCTGCAATGAGCCAAGGACAAGTGGGAACATTCAGGTCAGGATTAGGATGATTCTGGTGAAGTTCTGGAAAAACAAGACCATTTCAGTCAGTAGTGGGAGTATGAGAGGAAGAAACAAAGGAGTGGGCAAAGAAATTCATCTGCTGAGCTCTGAGGGCAACAGAATTGCAGCACCAGAGTTGGGGGAGCTGGTCAGCTGGGAAATCTGAGAGATGTGAAAAGTAATAATAATTTCTATTAACTGGCAACAAAATGTTTTATGAGCAAACCAAGATTGTACATCTAGTACAATCACATGTTTCTAGCCAGTAACTGCCTCCACAAAACCCATGGCACAGCTTAGCCTGGCAGTAACATCACTTATTTTCGGGAGAAGGAATTTGAAATAAAGGTGATATAAATATGAAAAAAAAAAAAGCTTTGAACAGTCACAGTTTCCATGAGTGGAAGTGCCTGAAACAATTTCTAACAAAATGGTATAACTAAGAAAAATACCTGTTTTAATTGACCAAATATTTTGTTGAATTCCTATCAAATTCATTGAACTACTTCAACCAGAAAGGGCTGAGAAGACAAAATGTTAACCAACAAAATATTTAACTTCAAGATTCTCAAACAAAAATATTTGGTTTTCCACTTTGAATGTGAGGGTAGCTTTCCAAAATAAATCTTTGTATAAATATATCTTTAAGATTAAGGCAGGTGGGCGAGTGCTTGTCTCTGAAGTCATTTATTTGCAGTTTGGGGCAGCTTTACTGGAGATGCAAAAGGACATTGCTCAAAAGGGCTCCTTCTCCAACCTCCTGGCATGTCACACGCCACATTTTCCAGGACAGCTGCACAATCCTCCTTTGTCCATCCATCCCCTGCCATCGTGACTGTCATCACTTCTCGTGGCTTCAGCTGACAAAAGGAACTTTACGACACAGATGGGCTCGCCCTTTGTGCTGCTGATGGGCTCACCCACAGCTACCCCAGCATGTCCCTTGTGTCCCCATCCCTGGAGGTGCCCAAGGAAGGCCTGGATGTGACACTCAGAGCTCCGGGCTGGGTGACAAGGTGGGAATGGGTCACAGGTTGGACTTGCTGACCTTGGAGGTCTTTTCCAGCCTCAGTGATTCTGGGATTCTGTGATTCTGTCAGCCCACGGCCACATATATCATTTCCCCGTAGCGCTGTTAAAGCAAGACTGGTTGCCTTTACTCCTTTTCTTCATAACGCTTCCTTTCTTATTAAAAGAAATTTAAAATAATAGGCAGCAAGCTGAATGTTTACTTAATTATATTGGTCAGGAGTTGGCTCCCGTGGAAATGTTGGCTGAAGGCACTGCTGTACAACACAGTCCCTTCCAGCAGAGTGCCAGAAAACCCAGGGGCAGGTGGCAGTTCTCGAACAATGGTTAATTAGACTTTTTAGGCAAATATTTGCTCATGTGTCCAGACAATAATGTCTTGTGGAAATGTGTTTGCACAATGTCCTTGACAAAGGCTCGTCTATTAACCTGCACACAATCGGCTGCAGCCCAGGAACAGCGTTTTAACACATGAACTCCTCAGTTCAAGCAACAACAAAACGTCACTGATCCAGCCCTGAACAAAATAATCAGCCCAAATCACCTTCATATGGGGGAAAAAGTCTCTCAAAGACTATTTACTTTTAACCTATAAAAACATCCAATATGTGCTGGGATCTGTGACTCAGTTCCCATAATTTCATGTGCTTCCAGTATAGCCTTGGCCAGGTCGCTCGTGAATGGAGTTTCCAGAGCCTCTGCAAGATACCTACATCATGTTGTGCCACCACAAAGGGATTTTCAGATGGTCTGTGGGGTATTGCAGAATATTCCTTTATGGTTAGTGCTTATAGGACTAAATAAATAATAATTTAGCCCAATAGTGGCCAGATTTGGAGTGTGGACTGCTCTGTAGGGTCTCTGGACTAGAGCTAGACAAAGCCAAGCTGACTTTTCTATATTTCTCTGGGTTTGGGGGCACACAAAATGAGCAGTCTCTTATAGGGGTGACAGCCAGAAGCATTTGGGAATTGTTAGCTCGGCCCTTTGGGTTACAAATAATCACTCACAAGCTGCTGCTCTTCGTGAATTCCCTAATTTGTAGCAGTATTTTCTGAATGTTTTGGCTGAAAGCGTTCCAGCCTCTGCTTTGCACACCACATGTTCACCTCATCCCGATGGTGATTCAGTATCCACGAGGTGTGTGAGTCACCTCGGGGATGTGAGATTGTTTCTTATTCCCTGACTGACGTGTGGGCACTTTTACAGGGCAGAACACAACATTTGTGATAGACCGAAAACAAATACGCGAACGAAACAGCAACAAACACAGTAGTGGCTGAACTTTGGCAGCAACACACGTTTGGGCTAAAACTGATGAAAGCGACAGAATTCCTGTAGTTTTTTTCAGGATATTAATGAAAAAGTATGAACCTGTTCCCTTAGTTCATTGCAGGAATAACTGGATGAAATGGTGAGGTCTGTGTTATTGAGGGAGGTCAGGCAAGGTAAGCAACCAGGCCCTGCTGACCTCAAAGCTGGATCCAGGAGTCACAGCAAACTCAACCTGCCTTGTTTGTTCCTAAAAAATATGCCTGACCCAATTGTTTAAGCTTTGTCCCTTTCGATGAATGATAAAAAAGTCTCAAATTCCTACTGCAGCGTTCCTGATGGTGAAATCACACTCACAACCATTTTATTGTGATCATTATCTTATCCCTCTTTCCCTCCCCAAGGTTATTATTTTCCTGTATTTTTTCAATGCTTATTTTTCCATGGCCTTTAAAAGCTCAAGCTTTGAAAAACTCCTTCATGTCCTAAAAGTAACTTTATTCTCCTGGGAAGGTAAGCTCAGGTTTACATTGTGGACACAAAGAAGGAGACACTTAATGAACAACAGTTATGATGGATTCAGTTCCTATAATGCATCGCTTTTTCTTTCTTTTCAGTTCTTCATGAGTTATAAAGCAATGCCTTGACTGGAGGCACATTTGGCTCTCCTGTGGTGCCCCAGTTTTGACCACTAATGCATATAATTGAAGAGGATCTAAGCAGATAAGTATCAAACACCAGGACTGGTTTAAGTTGCACCCGGAATATTTCTTGGGGTTGTGGGAGAGTGACCAAAACTGCTGAAGTGGCCCAAAAACTGGAGTCAGGAGTGGTACAGGCTGGTAGGATTTCATGTGCCTAATCCATGGTGGCACGAAGGAAATCCTCCCAGGAGTTGTTGGAGTCGTTGTTCTGGCCCCCAGTCTGCTGCTGGCACGTGATGAAAAGAAAATAATCTCTTCAGAAGAGGGAAAAAATCATCCTTTGAACAACCTCAATTAATGGCTAATCACAGAATCCCAGGATCCCTGAGGCTGGAAAAGCCCTCCCAGCCCATGGAGTCCCAGCTGTGCCCGATGCCCACCTTGTCCCCAGCCCAGAGCACTGAGTGCCACCTCCAGGTGACACCTCCAGGGATGGGCACTCCAAAGCTCCCTGGGCAGCCCCTGCCAAGGCCTGAGCACCCTTTCCATGGGGAAATTCCTGCTGCTGTCCAAGCTGAGCCTCCCCTGGCCCAGCCTGAGGCCGTTCCCTCTCCTCCTGTCCCTGTTCCCTGGCAGCAGAGCCCGACCCCCCCGGCTGCCTCCTCCTGTCAGGGCGTTGTGCAGAGCAAAAAGATCTTTCCTGAACCTCCTTTTCTCCAGGCTGAGCCCCTTTCCCAGCTCCCTCAGCCGCTCCCTACGTGATTTATTCCCTAGACCCTTCCTCAGCTCCGTTGTCCTTCTCTGGACCCGCCCCAGCACCTCAATGTCTTTCTCGAATTGAAATCCCCCAGCCCTCGAGGTGGGACAATCACTTCCCTGCTCCTGCTGGCCACACTATTTTCGATACAGATTTCCAAAGAAGCGGCTAAAATAGATCCTGAAAAATTCCCTAAAATTTCCGCAGCTAAAACAGATCCTCTGCTAATTACCGCTCACCACGAGACGCGCTTCACACCACGATGACAAAACGCAGGGCACACACAAAGGCAAAAACCATCCATCCCCCTGGGCCAAAAGCTGCTTTCAGTTACACCCAAGAAACCACATGAAAGGCTCCGGCCAGCGAGGTGCCAAGGCATCCTCGGAGCACCACGTCCCATTCGCTGCCGTTGACATCAGCGAGCGTGGCAGGCGCCCACAGCTCCCCGTGGCAGCTCAGCACTTGCCAGATGGAGCTCCAGGGCCCTGGAATGGCAACAGATGTGGAATTCTGCTCCCCTGGCTGGTGGCGGTACGAGCTGGGCTTGGAGGCTGCGGAAAAACAGCCCCCAAGGCAGAGCCAGACTCAACCCAGGGCCTGTTTTGGCGCTGGAGGTTGGCTCCTGTCCTCTGGGGATGATTAATTTTGGTAATTAGCGGGGCTTTTTCTGCAGTTTCTGGGCAGTGGTGCTGTTGGTGGACGCGGACGAGTGGAGCTGGGGTGGGACTGGGCTGGCAGAGGCGGCTGAGCCCCTCTCTGAGCCCTGACCCGAGGCCACACGGCTCCTTCAGAGCCCGGCGCCTCTGGAGACGAGGCTGACAAACACGCTCCATCCTGCCAAAGCCCAGGACGGGCCTGGAATGTGCTTCCAGCAGGATCTCCGGCGAAGAGGGATCGCGCTAACCCATCGCTCCATCTAGTGCCAGCGCCTCTTACAGCACCCCGTGCCTCCGGCTCCCAAGCATCCCAAACACATGCTCCTTCCACCCTCAGGGGCTGCTTTGGAAAGCGTTTTGTTGTTGCTGCTTCTCAGAGGTTTTCTGGGGTTGGTTTTGTTTTGTCTGGGGCCTCCCGAGTTCACAAAAGGCAGCAAACTGCTGCTCTAAGGGAGGGTTATGGGTGAATCCAGGTCTCCAGGAGGGTTATGGGTGAATCCAGGTCTCCAGGAGGGTTTTGGATGAATCCTGCCCTCTGGAAGAGCCATGGGTGAATCCTGCCCTCCAGAATGTCCTGGGTGAATCCAGCCCTTCAGAACCTCCATGGGTGAATCCTGCCCTCCAGAATGTCCCGAGTGAATCCTGCCCTCCAGAATATCCTGGGTGAATCCAGCCCTCCAGAGTGTCCCGGGTGAATCCAGCCCTCCAGAATGTCACGGGTGAATCCTGCCCTCCAGAATATCCTGGGTAAATCCATCCCTCCAGAATATCCCGGCTGAATCCTGCCCTCCAGAGTGTCCTGGGTAAATCCATCCCTCCAGAATATCCCGGGTGAATCCAGCCCTTCAGAACCTCCATGGGTGAATCCAGCCCTCCAGAATGTCATGGGTGAATCCAGCCCTCCAGAATATCCTGGGTGAATCCAGCCCTCCAGAATATCCCGGGTGAATCCAGCCCTCCAGAACATCCATGGGTGAATCCAGCCCTCCAGAATGTCTCCGGTGAATCCAGCCCTCCAGCATGTCCTGGGTAAATCCATCCCTCCAGAATATCCTGGGTAAATCCATCCCTCCAGAATGTCCCAGGTGAATCCTGCCCTCCAGAATGTCCTGGGTAAATCCATCCCTCCAGAATGTCCTGGGTGAATCCAGCTCTCCAGAAGGGCCACAAGTGAATCCACCCTGGAGCAGTCCTCTCCTCCAAGTGCGTGCCACCACTTCACTGTTTAATTGGCAGTTGTGCTGCGATGGTGAATGGCAATTTGTAAATTTTGGGCCCAAAGACAGGAGCAGCAAAAATGGAGTGCAAAGCACAGCAAACACAATGAGTGGGACGTGCAGATCACTGTTAAAATTGGAAAATGGGCAGGGACAGGAAAGTGCTGGACAGACACCTCCAAGCTCAGGTGGAAGAAGCCTTGCACTGCAAACATCACCTTCCCCAGCTCTGCCACGAGGGCTTTTCACATCAGGGCTCAGCAGAGTCCTCATCTGCCTCCCACACTGGTGTTTTTAATCACTCTTTCGTGCTGGTAGCACACTGAGGAAAAAAAGAACCTTTCTGGCTGCATGCTAAACTTTGGTCCCACAAAACATCGGAAGCACTTGGGAATCAGGCACCTATCTTTCAGGAGACCCCAACACTTGCAAAGCAAAAGAGCAAAAATTATCACTGCTGAAGTTGCAATTGCTAATGAGCACGATTTTGGTGCAATTATAGGATTCAGCGGTCCTTGGATGCTGCTGAGCTGCCCAGGAAGGTGAATTTCTTGGACAAGGTGCTCCCTTCTTTAATAAATGCACTGAGTCAGCACTTTCAGCCATGGAATTCTGCTCTCTTTGGAAATTCTTCATCTGCATACTCTAACTTTTTTTCATTTATAGAGCTGTGATCCTATAATTTTCTTTAATGAAAAGGAAACTTCCACCTCTTCAGGTGATAGCTCCATTAGAGATGTTAATGAATACAAAAAGTCCATTATCTTGGAATGGGGATTGTTTTTCAGGGAAAAAAATATTTCTTCACTGACAGATAAAAAGCTCTCTTCAATAGGTTATAGAAATTGCAAGGAAAAATAATCTCACCAAAAGTTGCTTTCATTAGTTTTATCCTTTTAATCATGGAAATATTTCTATAATTATCATTATGTAGAAACATTCACATTAAAAAACCCCTTAAAACGTGGTCTAAATTACCAGGCAGATTCTCTATTCATAAGTTATGGGCTATGTTGCTCAAATGAAAAAATAATTAACTTCTGAGTAAAAACCCTAATGATGTCAATTTTGCTTCGGCAGATAATGTCAGTGTGCAAGAAGATTAATTCCAATATCGCATATTTGTTTTTTCTCATTGCCTCGGAAATAAAACACAGGATGTAAAGGGAGGGAGGTGGGGAGGAATATTTGCATCCTAGGAAAAGACATCTCCTCCTGCTGTACACTCTGAGCAGGTGATAACTCTATTTTCCCTCTGCTGTTGTTGCTCTTAAGTCCAATTAGGGTCTGCCCAGGGAAGGATGGTCCAGAGGGTTATGGAAGGGAGGGATGGACACTGCCCTGGAGGGTCCTGGTGGGATTTCTCACAAACATGGAAGTACCCAGGGTGCCGAGTTGTTCAGTTTCGGTGAATCCTAGTGCCATCTTTTGGGAGAAATGGGAATATGCCTTGACCAGCAAATGTGACCTGACACATCCGAGGAGAGGGAGCTCCGGCTCCGGGGAGTCCCCGGGGTGAGCGCACTGCCACCCTCACGGCAGGGACCTGCTGAGGGGACAGGAGAAGGGCAGGACCTTTGTTCTTGTACCTGCAGTTGTAGAGGCCAACAGCTGGTCTGAAGGCTTCACAGATCTTAATTTGGACATAGCTAACTTACGTTATGAGGAAAGTCTGAGAGAAGAAAAATAACTGGCTTTTACCCATGAGAACGTAGCGTCGATAAAAGTGAGATTTTTGAACAATAGAAGGAGAAAAACAGCAACAAGTCTGCACCTGGTGTTTTTCTAAGTGCTTGAACGCTTATGCTGTAGGTAACCAATAGCAGTATATTGTAGTTAAATGATAGCCAATGGATCCATTGCAGTAGTTTAGTGGCCAATGAATGTATAACACGAATGATAACATACAAAAGTGTCTAAAAGAGGCTGCTTTCTTGAATAAACGGCTTTTTGCCCCTGTCCAAGGCACTGTCCGTGTATGCCCTGTCTGCCCCAGCAGCGACACGCGGTGACTACAGCAGCAGCATAAAACCAGCCCAGGGCTCTGACTGTGGCATTCCCAGCCCTTGCTGCCTTCGTGCCCCACTCTCAGGCTCCTCTGCCTGTCCCTCCTCAGCTGCCCTGGGGCAGCAGGCTCAGCAGCACAGCCTGCTCCGGGCTGGGGAAAGGGCACAGCCCAGACCTTCCGACAGAAACCGCAGGGAGCATCCTAGAATGTCCTGCGCCTCCAGCTCTCGCTGGCCACAGCGCTGTGGGAGGGAAGAGGTGAGGGGAGAGGGTTTGAGTAAGGCCTGTGCTGCAATACATAGCCCCCAAAACACCTCTTAAAACCCACCTGGGAAAACCCTGCAGAGCCCTGGTGTGGGGATGATGGGGAGACTTCACCCGGGAACACCGGGGGCATGGAAACTCCATGCGTGTGTGAGGTGTTTTCCAGAACCTTCCCCTGCTCCATCCCTTCTCTGGACACAGGGAATGGCTTCAAATTGCCAGAGGGCAGGGCTGGATGGGATATTGGGAAGGAATTGTTCCCTGGGAGGGTGGAGAGGTGCTGGGATGGAATTCCCAGAGAAGCTGTGGCTGCCCCTGGATCCCTGGCAGTGCCCAAGGCCAGGCTGGACACTAGGGCTTGGAGCAACCTGGGACAGTGGAAGATGTCCCTTCTCCAGCTCCTCAACCTCCTTTTGGAAGTGAGGCATCCAAAAGTGGACAGGGGAGCCACGGTGTGGCCTCAGCAGTGCCCAGCACAGAGGGACAACCCCTGCCCTGCCCTGCTGGCCACACGATTCCTGATCCAGGCCAAAATGCCACTGGCCTCCTTGGCCACCTGGGCACACGCTGGCTCCCATCCAGCCAGCTGTCAGCCCACCTTCACATACCACTCCTGTGCTTTTTAAAACAGACTTTTTTGTTTTATTTGCTGAAGAGAAAAACTCCTGGTGCCTTGCACAGCCACAGCTCCATGAGCAATAGGGATCGATCGATCAGGAGTTGACCGAACCTACCAACAGGATGAGAGGACAGAGTCCCAAGCTGCACCAGGGGAAGTTTAGGTTGGACATTAGGAGCCTGTCTGAGTTCAAGAAGCATTTGGACAACGCTGTCAGGCACATGGTGGGATTCCTGGGGTGTCCTGTGCAGGGCCAGGAGTTGGACTGGATGATCCTGGTGCGTCCCTTCCAACTCAGCCAATTCTATGACTTTTTATGGTGGCATTTTCCCCCATGGGTGCCTTTGCAGGAGGCAGGGTCGCCCCAGGGCTGTGCACTCAGCCTCAAGCCCTTCCAAAGGAATGTGACTTTCTTAAATGGCAAAACACCAGGGAGGGATTTCTGGAATGTCTCAGGAACATAAATCCCATCAGTCTATCAGATTTGAGAGCCTCAGTTGCTTTTAGTCTTTTGGAAACTTTATCATTAGTCAGCTCACATTCACTCCACTACATTTTGCCAGGTATTCGGACTAAATACAGCTGCTTTGCTTCCTCCAATTTCTCTCCTTTCACATTGGGCCAAAAAAAGGGGGGAAAGGCACGAGACAATCAATGACTCTCTGTAGCAANGATCCCTGGCAGTGCCCAAGGCCAGGCTGGACACTGGGGCTTGGAGCAGCCTGGGACAGTGGAAGGTGTCCCTGCCCATGGCAGGGGGGGGAACAGGGGGAACTTTAATGTCCCTCCCAACCCCAACAGTTCTATAATTCAATTCTGAGTAAACCCACCTGACATTTTTGAGAAATAGATGACCGAGTCACAAACCAAACACCTCAGCTTTTGTCCAAAGGAGGGAAATAGAAATGCAGCAGTAACTGGGAGCACCAACCGTGTCTCAGCTCAAGAGCTGCTCCAGTAGTGACACTGGAACATCAAAAATATTTAAGCCATGACTGGTTTCCCTCCTCAAAGCCTGCTGTGCTAAAACCTTCCTCTGTGGTCTGTGTTGAGTAGGAAAAGGAGAGAATATTGGATTTGGCACAGAGCTGGACACACACACAGAGTATGAATGAAACTTTGCTGTTTTTTGGTGTACAATTAAAGTAACAAGAGTGAACAAAGCCGTCTGCAGAGTGCTAAGCCAGCACTTCGTACAGCTCATGACAAAAAAACAGAGATGTATGGTCTGATGCTTTTATACAGTCTGCAATGACTGATTATATCCTACCCATTTGGCATTGCAATACATTTAATTGTTGAGGTAAGTGGTTAAAGAAATGAAAAATGCCGGTTAGCTCATTTTGCACAGCACTCATCAGCGACTGGAGCGGGATATTACATTCCCAGTGCAAATTACCAGCATTGGCAGGGCTATTTTACAGCTGTTCCGTCTGCAGCCTGCATTGTAATGAAGTCGTGACATGAAATGTTTGTGGAAATCGTAATGAAATGTTAGCTGAAAATATATTAAAGTGGTAAGTGTAGAAAGAGAAATGAAGTACAACATTCACCCGCTCCAACGTCTCCTCGGCTCAGGCTGCTGCTTCAGCCCAGATGTGCTGACCTGCCTCCTCCTACTGAACTGCACATCACAGCTGCTCTGCAGCCCATCCTTTGGGCTCAGTTTTTGAACTAAACCTGACCCTATTTTCTTCTTAAGCCTCCTTTTTCTTCTCCTGAACCTCTAAATTCCCTCAGGCTCACGGTCGCCTTTTCTTCCGCTTCCGTCTCTCTTTCTGCAAACCTCTTGACATCCAGTTGCCGTTTCCTTCCCCACATCTCTCAGATCCATCTCACTTTCCATGGTTGGACAGCAAAATGAGCTGTTTGGGTTTCCCTGGCCATGGGAGCCTCCCTGGCATCCCCTGTCTGGTGGAATTCCCCTTTTTTCTAAGGGCGAGGGAGGTTGAGCTAAGCCAAACTCTTTGGTTGCTGCCCTCGTGTCACCATCACCAAATCAGGTCCAACAGCACCAAGTAACCCCTGCAAGGATGTCTTAAACTCCACTTCCACCCCCTTCCATGAATTGTTAATAAGGGTGGCAGCATCATGGCACTTTGCTACCCCTCTGACAGCACTTCAGAACTCTTTTTCTTCTTCTTCACATCTCCATTTTGGCCTTTTTCTCCTATTTTTCCTTCCTCTCCTCAAGCCCTGCTGATGAAAGCTTTCATTTCCATGCATCCTCGGCTTTATGTCCCCTCTCCTGTCACCTCCTGGAACAGCCAAGGTCATTTTCACACCTGTTTTGAGACTCAAACCCTCCTCCAAAGGCTGTGTGCCACTTTGCTGTAGCCCTAATTTTCCGTCTTTTCCTTGGAAACCTGTGGTGGGAGGTTTACAACTTGCTTACAACCAAACAGAGGCACTGGGAATTTTTCCATATTTGTAACCAGCAGCCATTCAGACACTCCAGTCCCTGGGGGAGCCAGGCTTTGAGCTGTGTCTCTGTGCCAGGATATGAGCCCATCACAATGTCCAAGGACCTTCCACATATTTCCTGGATTTATCCTCAGCGTACGCTGGAAGAATTAAAAAAAAATTCCACCCCCCCACCTTTGAAAAAAGAGTGGAAAATGTTCAGCCTAGACTTGGTAGAAAATACAGAATTTTCCAGCATTTATTAGCCTTGTGTATTTAAAGATAGGAGCACTTCAAAGCAACATCTGTTAGTCATGATCTGTATTTACCCTCTCCAGCACAATGGGATCCGACTCATGCCTGGGTCATCCGAATTCATTCCCATCCCAGCAAACTGAAACGTGTGCATGTCCCAGACCAATTTCTGGGAACTAGACAGCATGAGGGGATTTTTCAACCATAATAAAACAAATTCTGTATTTTGATTTCCCTCCTTTTTTCCCCCTTGTATTTTGAGTACACTGAGGCAGGTGAACATATCCCTCCCCAACCCACGGGGGAAATGGAACATTTTTTCTAAAATTGACCATTCCAGTGGTCAGTGCGGTTGCAAAAATACTGGGGAGCTTCACAAGCCCTCCAGCTCTTCTCCATGAAAAAAAAGGGTGGAAAAAAGTGGTCTTTGAAGCCCTCTCTCATCCCTGGCAGTCCTGTGCCCATGTGTCAGGTGGATCTACACGGCTGTTTTGTGACACAAACTGGGAATTTTGCAAAAATACATGGAAGAATTGAGTAAAAGACGTGCCTAAAACGTAAAACTTGCCTTTCACATCCTCTTAGAACTGCTTGGAAGCCTAGAAGTGCCATGGCAATCATTTAGTCCAAGTGCTTGTGCCTCTTTGAGAAGCCTGTATCCTATCTGGCATCCGGATATGGAATTTGGAAACGTGGTTTTGGGGGGATGATGGAGGTGCTGGGGTGTCAGTGGGACTGGATGAGCTTGAAGGTTTCTTCCAGCCTTGATGATTCTGCAGTCCTGTGATTTTCAGCAGAGCAGATTTTAAGTTTTCTGTGGAGAAAAATCACACCTTCAGCATAAAGAAAATTGGAAATGAATATGCACTTTTTTGGGGCAGGATGCGCTGGTGGAACCAACTGCAGCAATTTCACTCCAAGAATTTGGGAAAACCTTCCCAGTGGTCTGCTGGTGGAGACACCTGAGGGAAGGAGGCTTTTCATTTTTCTCTTTTCTTTTCTCTTTCTTTCTCTTTTCTTTTCTTTTCTTTTCTTTTCTTTTCTTTTCTTTTCTTTTCTTTTCTTTTCTTTTCTTTTCTTTTCTTTTCCTTTTTTCTTTTCTTTTCTTTTCCCTTTTATTTTCCTTTCTTTTTTCTTTTCTTTTCTCTTTTGTTTTCCTTTTTTTCTTTTCTTTTATTTTTTCCTTCTTTTTCTTTTTCTTTTTCTTTTTCTTTTTCTTTTTCTTTTTCTTTTTCTTTTTCTTTTTCTTTTTCTTTTTCTTTTTCTTTTTCTTTTTTTTCTTTCTCATGAGAAGGAAACTCCAAAGAAAGAAGAATATGGAAATCCATCATTTAGCTGCTCACCTTTCATCCAGGTGGAACTACAATTGCATCAGCTGCTTGACTGGGAGGAACAGATTCCAGTGGGATGGAGGTGCAGTCAAAGAAGTCCTAGATGGGAATGGTTTAGACAGGAGGAGACATCAGGCCTGGCAATGTGCAGATGGGGGGAGAAAAGAAAAAAAAAAACCCAAAGGAAAAAGAAGAAGGACACATGAACAATTGTCAGAGAAGAAGAGGGATAGGTTTGTGAGGTGGAATATGTCTAAGCTTGGCAAACACCCAGTCAAAGGCAGCGTGATAACAAACCACAAATATTTGGAAAGCTGTAAACACTGAGGCAGGCGAGGAACTCCGGAGGATGATGCATGGGGAGCGCAACCAGAAGGAATTGCAAAATACAAAAATGGCAGGGAAACAACAAAAAAAAACACCCCTCTCTGACAATGAGATGTGTTGGGCTCTGTGTAATGGGAATGGGTGGAAATACCCTGGAATGGAGACCTTCTCAAAGGAGAAGGTTAAGGAAACATCAGTAAATGTACAGAAGAAAATAGTTCTGTTATAGTGAGGAGGATGGATGGGGTTTCCCAAACAGAATTCCTCACTATTTCTAGGATTGTGCAAAGAAAATTATTCTGCCCCTTAGGTTTTTATAAAATATATATGGCGCAATTTTCTGGCACACAACTCCAAAATTTTCTGAGCCTGGTTTTTTGAGAAGTCTTCACTCCAGTGATTTAAAAGGACATCTCAGGGCAATTCCCGGCCTAAGAACCCAGGGTGTTTTATTAGTTTTCTTGAAAATACGTGCCCTTTAAAAAAATGCTGGGGAGGGAGCCGAAAGGAAAGATGGAGAGGGACTTTTTACAAGAGTCTGGAGTGCCAGGACAAGAGGAATGGCTTCAAACTGACAGAAAGTAGGATTAAATGGGATATTGGGAAGGAATTGTTCCCTGGGAGGGTGGGGAGGGGCTGGGATAGAATTCCCAGAGAAGCTGTGGCTGCCCCTGGATCCCTGGCAGTGCCCAAGGCCAGGTTGGACACTGGGGCTTGGAGCAGCCTGGGACAGGGGAAGGGGTCCCTGTTGGAACCTAAATTTCCCTTCCAATCCAAACCATTCTGTGATGCTATAAAACTGAATTTTGAAACAGTCTTCCACATTCCAGTTGGCCCCAGTATCCTCATTAACCAGCTCAAAATATCCTCATTAACCTTTCTGCAAGCAGAGCTCAGGCTGGGTCACACTCTGATGTCCTTCCAGCTGCCAGTGCCCCCAAGGAGAGGTCACAGCAGCCAGGGGACAGCAGCAGAGCCAGGACACTTCGGAGGATGCAGGCAGGATCTGCTGGGAAGATACCCAAGAGCTCCCACCACCCCCCAGGGAGGGAATGAAGAATTTGTGTTGCACCAGGAGGTAAAATTCAGTCCAGAATTAACTGAACCCTTTGGATGGATGAGGTGCCCTTCTGAATAACCAGCAATTGAGATCATCAGAGACTTTTCTCCTGATGTGACCAAACCTTGAGGAGATGGCACAGAGGAAGATCATGGGATGACTAATCACATAATTTAGGTAAAATGGTTTTTTTTAACCATTAATGCATATGTGATTAGAAATTTATTTTAAAATTATATCTTAGCTGGGGCAAGAAATAGTCTGAGATAGAAAAATTTGCAGAAGGAAGTCTGAATCTCTGATGATCCCTGTTTCTGTGGGCAGTTTAAAAGGCTTGTGGAATTTGAGGTACCAAACTCTTTGGAAAGTGGGTAAGGTTTGCAGCTTGGCTTACAACTGACTTTTAAAAAAACCCTTAATTTAAATGAAGGGCCAAAGTTATTAATGGAGATGCTCTGGTGGCCTCCAGGAACATCCTTGCCTGTCTAAACAAAGACCTCATTTAAATCTGGATTTTTAGTGTTTAATTAAAAGCTGGTTCAAAAATACACTTACCATTTCAGGTTGGAAGTACCCATGAAGCAGATAGTGAGGATCTGTACATTTATTTCCACTGAAAGGCAAATTATTATCTTTACAGTCACACATAGGTGTGCCTGCTGTAACTCCACAATTTTTTAAAATAGCGACTAACCTCTTCCAAGAGGTTTTTTTTCTTTCTTTCTTTCTTTCTTTTTTTTTTTTTAAGAAATATAGACTTACAGTGCTTATTTCCCTGCTCAGGTCTCACACATTGGTAACACAACCCTGTGCTTACAAGCTGCCACCAAGGCACCCCTAACACAGGGCCAGGTGAGTTGGGTCCCATTGCACAGCACCAATTCCTGCTCCCCACAACGGATACGCAGAACATTTCCTATAAAACCTGAAACCACACCCGTTTTGTCTAGGATAAAAGACATGAAGAAACAGCAGAACACTGTGGAGAGCCACTCATAAATGTCAGGGCTGATTTTCCAGACCAGTGATGCTGTTGGGAAAGAATGGATGCATGCCAGTAGGCACCAGATGCAGATTTGGGGCCCAGTGTACGGAGTGGGAAGCCTCTAAAGCTAGAAGAGGAAAATAAAAACCCCTGCCCTTTGCAAACAGCCAGGACAGACTGCAATGACAAATGAACAAGCTGCCATACACTCCATTCTGAAGTGGGGAATAATGGAAATTATTAATTATTCACTTTATTTACTAATAATGATACAGAATGTATTAAGGGCAAGGGGGCACGGTAATCCAAGACATGATTCAGGAGGAAGATACATCTCAGGCTGGGATTTTGCAGCATAACTTCACGGCAACAAAAGATAATTTCTGAGTATCAATACTCTTCCTTAGAGGCCTCCCTTAGGCTTCATTTCCAATCTTGGGCGTGGCACTGTCGATTAATTAATTGGGGATGGCTGCAATCTCTGGGCCAGAGAAGCTCAGCACAGGAATGGCAAGGCACTGTTAAAGAAGGGCTGGAAGTGTTTCAGCAGAACTGTCTGGAAAAGAAGACACACAGCACCCGTGCACTTTAAACTTAGGCTGTTTGCTCCTACATTTTCACCAGTGTCAGGTTTCACAGCCCAAAAATCCTGTCCTATTTTAACCTGGTGAGTAGCAGATCTGACATGGGTGTCACACACAGAAAATGCAAACACAAATGCAAACCACAGTGTCAATCTGAATTGCCATGCTAGGCCAAGCTTATTTTATTACATACATTCTGCAACCTAAGGACTAATATGTTCATAATGTAAACATTAAGCATACAGAGTTAAAATTCAAGGCCACAATAGTTTTTTTTGGATTGTCCCTTTTTTTTTTGGTTTTTTGTGTTGTGTGTGTCTTTGGTTGGCCGAGATCAACTCGTAGTGTATAAATGCATAAGTTATATAATAATTATATAAAAAGGAAAAAAAATAACATTGAACTTGTATACTTCATTCTGACAAACGCACAGCGTTCGCGACTCCATAAGAAAAACTGGCGCCCGCCTAACAAAAATACTCAGGTGATTTCTGATTCTGGCAGTCAGGGGTTGTTTCTTGCTCTAACCAATAGAAAACAAACTCCCTTAGTTATGATGAGGTTCTAACTGGTAACTTTTAAATATCGAACACAATTCCAGTTTTGCTTTTTTTTTTTCTTTCCTAAAAAAAAAAAAAAAAGAGATGCATATTCTGATTTCTCCCTTTTTCTGCTTTTCCCTTTTCCCACTTTTTAATACTACTAAATCAAGTCTGTTCCTCCTGAAATACTGGGAATGGTATAATACTGAGCAATATCCTTCACAAGTCCAAACAAGTGTTTCTTCATAGTCCCAACACTACAAAGTTTTCAGTCTTTGCAGTCTCTACTGGTCAAGAAGTTTCTTTCCTCCCCTTCTCACCACCTTCATCCTCCTCTTTCTCCTTCCTGCTTCCTCTGTCAGGTGCAGGCCTCTGATCTACAATCATACACTTGCCCTCCAGCACATTCTCATTTCCCACGTTTGGCTCAGGGTTCCTGTAAAACTGTCAAGGAATCGGAAAGTTTGGGTTGTCTTCACAGTTTGAGAGGCTGATTCGCTCTGATGAATGGATCTCGTTTGATTTTAACCATAACACTGCTGCTCTATTCCAAATCAGCTTCCACACTAACCAGTCTCTTCTGCTGATATGTTTCTAGTTTTTAAATACAGATAGGCTTTATTTTTCCTTTTTCTTTCCCCTTTTCCCTCTCTTTTGTAATGATCCATATACTGTACGTTAGGTCACTATAGACTTATCCTTATATTGCTGTAGTATAGTCCCAGTTTTGCACTAGCATGATACCAAACTTTACACACGAGCTTATCAACGTTTTAAGACCACCAGCTTCCGTAGGTTTTCCTTATCATTTCATGCTTCTACCTACAATAGTCTATTGTTGTTTGGTCCACAGAGTCGATGCCCATATACATTACATTTTAGTATCTTAATACTTCTTGGATATTTCCTTTTAAATCCCTACTACAAAGAGTCTTTTTGACATCTAGTTTTAACGTGGTTTTTGGTTGTTTTTTTTTTTTTTCCCAGCCAAACCTTCACATGTCTCTTTAGGCACTTTCAATTCGAGTACTCCAACAGAGTTCATGGCGATTCCTCAGGGACCGAATCCCAGTGAGAAGCGTCTTTGCTCTGCCTGGTGTTTATTTTTCCCCACCCCACTTAGTAGTAGGTGCCAAGATGAGAAGGCATATGAGCAGCTGGCAGCCTGGTGTTGGGGTAGATCCCTCCAGTCGGCGAATTCCAGTACGGATTGGGGGCAGCAAAAAAGCTGGAGGATGTTACGGGCAAGGCAGGGGGGTGGGGAGCCACAAAGTTCATCTTCTGCGGGTGCGCGTGGTACGAGCTCATGTAGGGCAGGTCCGACGGGTATTTGTACATGGACGACTCCGGGGGGTGAGGCTGCAGGGCCTGGGCGATGCCGTGGAAGTCGAATTTGTAGGCATAGCGCTTGCCGTGGACCTTGGTCATGATGTTCTTGTCGTAGTAGTAGCGCAGGGCGCGGCTGAGCTTGTCGTAGTTCATGTTGGGCTTGCTCTTCCGCTCGCCCCAGCGCCGCGCCACCTCGTCGGGGTCCGTCATCTTGAACTCGCCGTTGGTGCCCTCCCAGGTGATGCAGTTGGAGTTGGAGCTGTCCGACAGCAGCTCCAGCAGGAACTGCCACAGCTGGATCTGCCCGCTCCCTGCGGGGAGGAACAAAGCGGGAATGTCAGGGCTGGCATTAATAATGTCAAGGCATCGGTTCTGCAGGCTCTCCCCGAGGACCCCATTAGGAAGTGTCGTGATGTTGGCTCCTAATTCTTTCTATTAACCAGTCCCCCTTCTCCCAGGACTGTCTCACGAAACCCCAAAGAGCAGGGGTAATTGTAATGTGCAGTGTTTTCCCTCATGTGAGTGGCAGAATGCCATTCCATGGAGATTTAATTGTTACCTAATGTCATTCAGCGCAGACAATTGATGGGGAAATAATACAGCGCTCATTTAGGAAACTAATCTCTGAAGTTCAGCACAAACAGCTTTCACTTGCGTAACACTCTGCTTGTTCTCACAGCATTATGTTGCAACTAAATGTTCCCTGCTATGGAATGAGCCCACACAAAATGGAGAAGTTTTAGAGCAAGCTGGGCCCGTGCCAAACCATATCATCCCTTTGCAGCATTTGGGGAAATGCAGAACGGAAACTTATTAGCTTGCTGTTGCACTGCATACAACCAGAGGGCAAAACAATTGCAAGAACAGTGAAAAGGTCCATAAAATACCTCCTTGTCATCATTCTGCTTCAAATGAGCTTAAATGATTATTTTACATTAAGACATAAAATGTTGCTGTTGTATTTTTCTCACTCTCTGCCAATTCTACCGTGAAAAGAAAATAGTTAAGTCTGCTGTAAACTTTGCAAAATGAGGTAGGGCAACAAAATTTGACCATTGTAGACAAGTGAAAGTAGATTTCAAAGGGCCTTGCCACTGATAGTCATGTTAGAAGCTTAGCATTTCTTAACAAAGCAGCACTGAAATGATGCAAAATGCAGCTGAAGCAGCTTGCGACGCAATCTGTTTCACAAGCACGGTGTCAGCAGAATTTGCCAACCAGCCTGGATGTGCTAACTGTGAACTACATCTCTGACCAGGAATTGGTTGGGTTACTTTCTTTTTTTTTTTATCCAAACCAGCTATGTGGGTATAATAAACACTATTTTCTTTAGAAAGCTTATAGTAGCAATTACAATGTCGAGCTAGAGCAGCATCTGAAACTCATTAGCAGTTTATACTTCAGTGCAACTGAAACCCATATTCATTTAAATTGTATTTATCCAAACTGGCCTTAATGAATTTCTTCTGTTCCATTAACATGCATTAAATAAACAAACAAACAAAAGAATCCATGGTATGAGCAAGGCATGCAAGTTTTAATACACGAAACATAACAAGAGGATTAGGCTTTGAAAATCAATAAACAGTTCAGCACTGGACAAAACACAAATTTTTGAATAAGCAATCCAACATATGTTCTAACATAAACACTTGCCTTCCAAATGTAATATATAGTCCTATGAAAATAAATGGTTGCTGTCAATTTCCTTTTAATGAGAGAGTAATTCCACCGATTTATAAACACGCAAAACATGTTAAAGCACAGGAATGATGGCGTGGAGGAATCCCATATCCAAATGGTAGAAAAGCATCCCAATCCAGATCGTGTTAGTGTCATCCATGGTAACAAAGTCTACCAAAGGGACACTTGATAAAATTTGGAAAGCCATGATTTATGACCAAATTAAAGGGATGTAGGCCCCCACTTCCAGTCAAGACCAGTGTTGCCTGGAAACCCCCACTGCCTCAGGCCATTTGGAAAATCCCATTCTTAACACTTACTTAATTACTTTCCTCTGCCACACAAAACTGTTTAGAAAGTCAGCTAATCTAGAACTCTGCTCGATGTCACTTGGGAGAAAGCGAAAGGAAACGGATCAGCATTTTGGCAATTTGAGGCCTTGAAAAGCCGTAAGATTGTTGTAAAAAGAACCATTGTCACTGGGGGCAGAGGAGAGCTGTGTGGAACAAGGAGTGCTGTGCCCTGGGACTGTCCAGGCAAGGGACACGAGTGGAACACACAGTGTCAGTCCATTGTGCTGGGTTGTGGTGTTGATCATGGTGCTGCACGGCCACAGCGTGTCCTGCAGACTTGGAGCAGAGAAATCTGCACAATTCCCAAGCAGAACTGCTGAATCACCCAGAAGATCCCTTGTCTTTAGCAAAAACATGCTGATCTAAGGTTGGACTCGATGATCCTTGAGGTGTTTCCCAACCTGAATGATCGTGTGAGTCTGTGATTCTCTTCTAAGCTACACATCCCTATCCACAACGCACCCCATTGCCTTCTTGAGGTGGAAGAACATTTTTGAAGTGTTTGACCCAGTTACTCTTTGCAAATAGATTATCCTTTCCTGTATTTTTCCCTTTCTATTTCTGCTGGCTTGGGTTATTCATCCCAAAATTTTGTATTCATCAAGGCCAGTATGATACTGTGCTGTGGATTAGCAGAATCTGGGACACATTTGATGAAGATGGAGAAGAGATTTGTACCCTTCTGGAGGGGTAACTGGAGACCAGATGGGGTCTCTTACACCCTTTAACCAAATCCTGATGTTCAGGCAACTGAAGTGTACCCCAGTTTCACAGGTTGGACTCTTTGGAGGCCTTTTCCAACCTTAATGATCCTAAGATTCCTCAGTCCCACCCTTGTGTAATTTAGAAATTCTGCAACACACTGGGTGCCATCAGCTCCCACTGAGTCACACTGAGGAGTGGGAAAATCAGGGACACCTCCTTCCAGGTCTGGTCTTAAACCTGAAGTGGGGACACTCAGCAGTGAAAGGAAAGCCTCCTACATCAGCAAAATCCCTTCTCACCTGGATTTGCAAGTCGGCTGCTGGTCGGTCCGAGAATCTGATATGGATCTACAAAATTGTGAGAGAAAGATTTAAAATCACGCAACAATGACGTAAAATATTTCAGGTACTGTTTCTGAACCTTGCAAGGGGCAGTGTGCACTGCCTGATGAGACAGCAGGTCCAACACCTAAGCAAGTTCCTCTCTCTGCATGGCAATATTTGCATGTTTTCCTTTCAAACTCGGTGTGCAAGGATATACATTTGCCTTTTGTTACGTATTAAATACAGATGTATATATTCAGAATGGAAACTTTGTTATGAAGCATTCTGGTGGTGGAATCCCCATCCCTGGAGGTGTCCAAGGAAGGCCTGGACGTGGCACTCAGTGCTCTGGGCTGGGTGACAAGGTGGGGACAGGTCCCAGGTTGGACTCAATGACCAACCTCAGTGACTCTGTGATTCTGTGATTCTCCTTTGTAACTGGACTCCAGTGAGGGATCCCCTGGATCAACCCTGTAACTGGGGTTTTCAGAAGAGCCTCTGTCAGCCCTACAACACCTGTAGCATCTCAGTATTTGCCTCTAGGAATTCCCTCTGGAAATGAAAACTTACTTTGGCCTGAAGTCCAGCAGGGAAAAAGGGAAGCCTGTGACAGCAGGACCAAAGCCAAAGCGATGGGCCACAAGCACTGAGTGACCCTGTGGCTTTTACAGCCAACAAGACAATCAAGTTACATCCCTTACACATTTAAATGATCTGTGCAGCTCACACACAGCCATTAAATGGTCCTCAGGACTTACATAAATCATCAGTATATTTCTAGGAGGATTCTCGTGGTTGGAAGGCCAGATTAGATAAAACACTGTTTGGGCAAAAATCAGTGTAATACTTCCCAGGCAGTCTGTGCACGAGTTAATGAGACCTAGTCAAGCACAGTCTTGTTTAGCTGTAACAAAAACCAGAATAATGATTTAAAATCCATGTGATAAAAACTGGCTCAGAGTCTTCTGAGCTAAGAATATCCTCTAAATCTCTTTTATTTCCTCCTTCTAACCTTTTGCTGTTAATAAAAGCCATGAGTGACTCAAGACGTTTGTAGTGCTCTCCAGCTACCTGTCCAAAATACAGCTGAATTTGCAACAGGGGATTAGGTCCCACCCCATGGATTTGCTGCTCTGAAAACACAAAAGGCACCCATTTTGCTAAACCACTACTCTAAAAACCCATAAACTTCTACTTTCTCCTCAGTTTCCCAAAAGATTGAGAATCACTCTAATATTCCTGTTGTTTTCCAGGAACCAAATTCAAATGGGTTTCTGTAGACTGTAATCCATTCCCTTTTTTTTTTTGGCTGATGCACATTTTCCAGCTGTTGGCATTTCAACTACTGGGGTCTTTGGACATCTTTACCTTCCACCTTTGCACCCGAACTGTAGATGGATTTTTTTTTAATAGCATTTTCATTCTGCAAGGTCGTCACTGCCTTTAAACATTACATTCATCCCAGATCCAGCTGCAGAGCCAACCCCATCCACATCTGGGGTTTTAGTGGTCTCCAGCTGGAGTGGTCTGAACCCGATTGTGCAGTTTGGCTGAGGTGAGAGCTGCCCTTCTCATCATGTGCAACAAAACCAGGCAAGATTCAAACCAAATGACACCCACCTAACTGAGGACGCTGGTCTTCTGTTTTGGGAACTGTTGAGGACGATGGCTGAGTAGCTGAAAATGGAAAAAAAATCCCATGTAGTTATTTTTCCAGTTAGGAAGTTCCTCACCAAACCTATGAGAGATCCCCAGGCCTGGAACTCCTGCTGCCCTCTGCTCCAGGATGGACACAACAGGATTTAAAGCCCTTAAAAAGCTTTTTAAGGCTCTATGATGATGGACTTGATGAAGTTTGAGTTTAAGGAGGGATGTGGCTGCCCAGTGACACCTCCCAGAACTGCCTACACAATTGGCTTTCCAAAAATGCACAGATAAAACCCCTCCAGAGCTCCTGTAATTCCCTTTGGAGTCTCATCCCTGTTCCCCCCAGCCGTGCAGATGTTTTTACCTTTTGACTGAGGGCTGGGGTGGCTGTGACTCGTCCACGCTGATCTCCTGGCTTGCTCGTAAGGCAAATCTGTGAAGGAAAAAGACACTTACTCATGCAGAAATGGCATAAAGTGGTTGTATCCGGAAAGGGCAGGTTTAGGGGGGACTCAGGATTTGGAAAATTACTGAAATAGGCAGGGAATTCTTTGTTAAAAACTTTATCATCTTTATTGTCTCTAAAAACAACAGCACCATGTTGTGCTCTGCGGAGGTGCCTGCTGTTGTCAGAAGTCTGAGCTGCACTGACATAGGTGGTGCAAAGAATCTTTAGAGACACTTCCAAAGTTCATCACTTCCAAAGGTTCAGGGTACTCCTTTTAGTCCCCTTCCTCAGCCCAGGACACCAAGGAATGGCACACACTGACATCATGAATAATCTGTGCTCGAATCTTGCAAGAAAAGTCCCCCAAGAGCTCATTTTATGCATAAACCCTCCCAAATTCAGCATTAGCAGTAGTTCCTTTTAAAAAGACAGGCTTTAGTTGATTTATTCCTTTCTGCTTCTTGGGATAAGATCCTTAAATTTACACATCTAAATTTTCATTTCCCTTTCTTTCATTTACTTGTTACTTCTATTTTATTTCAGTGCTTTAGCATATTAAAAAAAAAAGAAAAAAGAAAAAACTAAACCATAAAAGCTTTCTTCATAAAGCAAACGTAGTAAATTCAAATGTTTGGTTTACCCTTGGAAATCTTTGGCAGTTTCCTGTGCTTTTCCACGGCTGACTTTAACACATTACCTAAAATAACTGCCAAAATCAGAGACTTACGGAACTTCCAGGATCTCAGGAAGGCAGCAGTGCCCACCTGGTGGAACTAAGTTGGTGCAGATGTCTTGACTCCCAACACTGCTTGTGCTTTATTTCAGAATTCATGTTTGGAAATGAAACCAGTTAGAAAGCAAAGGAACAGCCCCAGACTGGCTCAGTGCAAGGCAGATCTGCCCCTTTCCAAGCACTGGGAGAAGCAGCACTGCATGGAAATAAAGTGTAATGTGAAATGCACAACCAAACTGCCTTTAATTTATTCAGTCTGTTTGGCACTGCCAGCACTGCCAGCTCCCAGAATCCTACACTTCAAAAACTTTGCATTTGCTGAGATTTGCAATTGATCTTTGTACTGCATTTTTATAATGAATAGCCTTGTATCCCTGATTTCCTGAGAACCACTCCACAGCCTTGGAGAAAATAATGTGAATTTTACAGGTGCTCATCTCTGAGTAGAGTATGAATCATTATAACCTGCAGATGTTCTGCCCAGGCTGAGACCCGCACTGATGTTTAATTAGAGATTTTGCCATCTGGCAAAAAAACCCCAGAATTACTCTGGTCATAATTCCAGTGGGTTCTGAGTTCTGTCTGTACAGAAGGGGCTCAGCTTTGGGGGGCTTGCATGTCTCTCGTGCCGTCCTGCCTTGCCTGGCCAGTTCCCTACTTCCATGGCAAGTTCTCTACCTCTTCTCTAGATTCCCTTGCCAGGCAGTTTCTGGTCACAGAAAGAACCTATTTTTTCCCTCCAGTTTTTCCTTTGTCAGAAAGATGCTGTCCCAACCACAACTCCACTCACAATCTCTTCTCTCTTTTCTCTCCTCTCTCTCCTCACCTCTCCTCTCCTCTCCTCTCCTCTCCTCTCCTCTCCTCTC